>JAGFNQ010002871.1:945125-972491 GCA_024364735.1 Boesenbergia rotunda
AACTTTCAATCTTAGAAGTTATACAAGAAGATATGCATGTAGGATGATTATTTGTTCTCAAACCAAGACGACACTGATGATGCTCTAAATATTTTATAACCATAACTTCAATATCTTCCCATGTAACTATTGTCCATGTTCAATTTTCTCCCTCACAAATTACTTTAACTATGGTGTTCTTCGTGTTCTTTATTTTGTATGTGAAGCACCTATTCATAACATACTTAGTAAGTGCATCTTTAAAATATTTTTTGAGTTGTATAAACCTACAAACAAGAATTAATTTATATATATATATATATATATATATATATATATATATATATATATAATATATATATATATATATTTTAGTACTACTTAAATTAGTATTAGCCCTAGAACCAATTATGAGATGATTGACTAAGAAACTTTTGTATCATATTTCATTAATAAAAGAAAAAGTTTATGATTATTATATTACTTCATATCTGTGCCAGATAAATAAGTATAATAATGTCCTAGGATAGTAGGTTCTAATATGTATCATATCAATTGGTTAATAGTGGGAGAATGTAGATATATATATATAAAATACTACTCTTAACTATTCTTAGTCAAACATTAATATGTGAGGATAATATTAATGTGCTGAGACTAGCATATAGGTCAATTAATGACTTAATTTCATAAGTCATGGATATAGGATATCAAATTGACACATGGGTATATATTAGAGAATATGTACTAAATTGACCGTCATGAGAAAGTTTCATGGATCGTTATATAAATGTCATAAACTTTCTCATAGTGACTATTAGTATGAATAGTCCTTAGACCTAAAGTAACTACAGTTCTCTACATAAGGAGTTGTGTACATTGATATCGACAAACATCACCTGTAACAGGGTGGACTATAAAGTCAATTACTAACTATCCAACAAATAATGAGGGATGTAAGTGATGTAAATGAGATCTTTCCCTACAATATTATGGAAGTGATATCTGTGGACCCCTTGATCGAGTAGGACTACTAAAATGTATGGTCATGCTCAAATGAGTCAATATGAGATATTAAGCTCATTCATTTGAGTAAATCTACTTGAGGATCAAGAAACACAATGATTGCTAAGAGGATGACACGGTCTATGCCTTATTGATCAATCTATATATTAAGGATAGAAGGACCAAGTCATTCAAGATAATAGATACCAAAAAGTTAGGTCAGATCTTGATATTCTCGTCACTTAGATAGTAATGATGCATTGCTAGATTCCACTCATTGCTTATGTATCTAAAATGGTTTAGATACATTGCTAACGTTGCAAGAGCCTATTGGGTCACACACAAAGAACATATTGTTTCGGAGATACGTTGATTTTAGTTTGACTAAAATGTGATGAAGTTTAATCCAAAATTGAATTAATTGAGTTAAACTCAAATAAATTCAATTGAATTATGGGATTGAGTCTAATCCGAGTTAGACTCATTTAGATTAGACTTAACTAACTAAAAAGGGTTAGTGTTTATTAAAAGGGTTTAATGAAACATTATTAAAGAGGAAGACAAAGAGTCAAAACTTTTGATATTCATTGGATGAATACAAAAGGATTACAAAAAGACCAAGAGGCTTTGGTATTCATTAAGGTTAATGGTGCATTGATGGAAAGGGAAGACCAATAGGCAATGACTTTTGGCATTCATTGGATGAATACAAAAGCTCCTCTTTAATTTTCAAAATTAGAGATTCTTAAATCATCTTCATCTTCTCCTAACCTTGGCTGAATTCTCTTCTTTCTCCCTTGGCCGAATCATCAAGAGTGGCTAGCACCACAATGTTGATTCTTCTCCGAAATTGAGTTCGTACGACCAATGGAGCATGTTCGTGTGGATACTACTAGAGGCACCACCACATTGTTTGTGCGGAGATCCGTCGAACCAATGTTGTTGTTGGGATAATACTAAGGGCACGTAACGAAGGTAATCATCTTTGATCAAATGATTTATACGATTTCTCATGGATCTATGGAAGGGATCATTTTTTATTATTTTTCACATAAGATCCCTATAGTTGAGTATTATGAATGTTAAAAAAAACATCATGTGACCAACAAAAAATTCAATATTGTCATCAAGTTCTTGCCTTTGCAATGACACAAGTCTTGAGTTTATGATATATATGCATCTTGAGCTAATGTAAACCGCTCTTTAAGGTCACTATATTTGTTAGTATTGACTGACTCATCTAATGAATAGTGCATATCATTTGCTTAATATTCATCCTCGTAGACATCCTTTTCAATTTTTGCTTCTATTCTATTGTCGCTAAATTTTTGTTGAGTTTGCATCTCCTAAAAAAAACTTCTAATATTGTGCTCGTATAGCTTCTGTCATCCTAAAAACTAAGAGCTCATTCGAATTGAATTTGTAATTAATAGTTTCTCCAGTATTCACCATAATACCACGAAGTTGAAGATGAATACATATTGGTAGTAATTATATTTATATTTGGGGTAATAGTACATGTTGATTCTCTAATTGTAAATCAATAGATTTCATATAACTAAGAGCACATCATCAGAAATTAAATCTTTCATGCATTGATACAATCATAAACTAACCATATTACGAAAAAAATCAATTAAAATTGTGAATATTTCAAAAATACACTAGCCTCACTATAAGAAAATGTGGTTTTCCTGACACTTTCTTAATGACATTTGTTAAAAAGTGTCGTTGATGTATACATATGATGACATTGATTAAAAATAAAAAATTAATAAAATAAAAAACTAATTAGGTATATTATTATGACATTTTTAATTGATGTTAGTAAAAGATTCCTATTTTTTCCTCACTTCCTCCAAAAAAAAAACTTACCGCACGCCTAAATCCCAAAATCACTCACCCCGTGTGTGATCCCTAATTTTTCTTTCTCCCTCAATTGTCGCGCGTCGTCCTTGCTCGACCTCCCCCCATGCACGTGCTGATCTTAATTTTCTTTCTCCCTCAAACTATTGTTGTGCATCGTCCCTGCTCGACCTTCCCCCATGCATGATCCTATCCCTAATTTCTCTTTCTCCCTCAAACTATTGTCGCACGTCATCCCTGTTTCCCCCATGTGTGCACCTATCCCTAATTTTTCTTTCTCCCTGTCATGCGTCATCCCTGCTCGACCCTCCTCCTATGCGTGTACCCTTGACATCATCACCCATCATCAGGTTTTTTATCAACGTTTGCCACTAGCGCCATTTGCCCCACCGTCTGCCCCACCAAGGTTATTATTCTTTCCTCTTCCACCGCATCATGATCTAAAGCCCTAGGTTGCACAGTTGAGGTGTGCTCTATTTCTTTCAAAGATTTACAAGTGATTTCTTGTTGATTTATATGATTTCAGGTTATAAATAGGTTGTAATTTTGACTAAGCACAACTCATTTTCTAGCGGTAACCCAAGTTGTTCAACCACAAAACTGTAAGAAGTGGACAACGTGTGCAGTTATTGCACACGTTGCCACGGAGTGGGCTCGTTGCCCCTCTCTCTCCACTTCTTCTACACCCCTTTGCTCCCCTATATAAGAAAGGGGTAAGGGATTCATTCAAGCAAGTGAAAAACAAGAGCAAGGACAAAGCTCTAAGAGGTGGAGATCATCCATAGGCAGTGGGATTTGATTTGTGGAGGCTGAAGAACTTTTCGACCCGTGATCGTTCTTCCGACGACAAGCGCGAAGAACAACGAAGGACGCGTTGAAACCACTGTAAGTGTTTACCGTAAGGTTTTAAGTAGCATGAAATTACTTCGCCGGAAAATCTCGACTTTGTGTCGGCGGATTTCTTTCGAGTCGGTTAACTAATTGTTAGTGTAGCGAACCGACAATCCCACTCGGCCGTGTTGCATGCTAGCGATTAACCGCGCTCGTCGCGGTGAAAAATTCGTGGTGGCCGACATCTGCATCGTAGTGGATGACTGAAAAGAAAGGCATAGACGGCGAAACCAAACTCGAAAAAGAAAACCGAAAAAAAAACGGTGGAAGAAAACTTTAAAAAAAAAAGAAATTTTTTTTTTTGCATGTTAATTAAGGTCGTAGATACAGTAAAATTGCAAGTTGTTTTTTTCCTTCGATTAAATTAATTAGTTTTGTGCTTTAATTAATATCTTATTGTTTGGTTGAATTTGTATTAAAATTTGGCTATTGGTTATTGAAAATCGACCAAAATTTGATTAAATGGATTGGATTTTAATTAGAATTAATTAAATCCGATTAAGTTGGTTCATTTCAACTGGAATTTAAATTATTAGTTGATTTAATAAGACCAACTTGATCCAACTATGTTTATGTCTAGTTCGAACCATTAGTTGGTTTGACTAGACCAAATTGATCCAATAAAATCAGGATCTAGTTCAAACCACTAGTTAATTTAATCAGATCAGTTTAATACAAACCAGAACCATTTTGTTTGGTTCGATCAATAGATTTGACTTTGAATTAAGTGAGCTAACGACTAAGATAAGTCATCCCTGTCCGATTAGATTAGTTCTAATGAGGATAATAGACCCAGACTAAGGATTCGATAACATAATCGATCAGCCTAATATGTTAGTCAATAAAGCTCCACAAATCAAGAAAATTTGTTTTTCTTATCTGTTTATGACTCTGTGGGTTTATGCATAATTGTGAATTGAATTGAACCAGTTTTGTTACTGGTTTGTCGGTTTTGTACTGACATTGTATATTTCAATTCCAGATGCCCAAATTTATTACCACAATGTGTTGGTGCAGGAAGCACCATATCGAACCTTGTTTTGATATTGGCAAAGGATTCAAAGTTAAGTTTGTTTGTGATCTAACAATATTCACTGAGTGTGCAAGAAAAGTCCTAGCGAAGAGCTGCTAGGCACCTGGCGAAGGGCTGCCAGGATCCAAAGCCCTAGCGAAGGACTGCTAGGCACCTGGCAAAGGACTGCTAGGCACCTGGCGAAGGACTTCCAGGATCCAAAGCCCTAGCAAAGGACAGCTAGGCACCTGGCGAAGGAATGCCAGGATACAAAGTCCTAGCGAAGGGCTGCTAGTCACCAAGTCCTAGCGAAGGACTGCTAGGCAACTAGCGAAGGGCTGCTAGTCACCAAGACCTAGCGAAGGACTGCTAGGCACCGGGCGAAGGACAGCTCGGTATACAAGACCTGGTAAAGGACCGCCGGCAAAAGTCCAACTAGAGGAGCGGTTGGCATCAGGTACATTCTCCCGAGAGGAGTAGTTGAGGACGCGTTCCCCGTCGAGGGAACAGTAGGCGTCGGTTCGACCTAGGGTTCCATTTTGGAGACCCAAAGTCCGAACCAAGACAACTAAGGTTGTATAAACTAATAAATTATTATTTAATTGTGTTTTGGGACTAACCCTGGATGCAGGACCGAAGGAACGTGTGTCTGCAGCTCAGAGAGCCTCAAAGGAATGAGGCAATAGCTGACTAGGGCGCCCGGAGTGTCCCGGGCGCCCCCAAGGTGAACACAAAACACAAAACCCAAAGAGCAGGCTTCGCAACTCATCTCCCGGGCGCCCCCGTGCTCCTGGGCGCCCCCGCTGCTCCCGGGCGCCCACTGCGCTGCGGGCGCCCCCAGTGCCAGTTACCGAAGCACACCCTCGCGAAGCCAAGAAGATGGAGTTTTGACCCGGTCAATTCGGGCGCCCCGAGCGCTCCGGGCGCCCCGGTCAAACCTGATCCCGAAGGTAAAGGGATCAGATGTTGACCGAGCATTGTGTGGATCAACTGCCACATGGGGGGCGCCCCCAGGCCCTATATAAAGGGCCCTCGACCCCAAGCTTCAACAAGAACTTCCAATCAACGCTTCTACGCTCTTCTGCTCTCGCGCTTCGCCTCGGAATCCTTCCAACTCGAGCAGACGACGTCTCGCTGCTCCGAAAAAGTCGATCTACCCCGGACGTCGGTAAAAGAGTGATTTAAGTTTACTGTACTTAATTCTGTAATAATCTTTTGTAAACTATTTGCACCTTATATAGAATTGCCCAAAGTAAACGGTCAACGACCGTGGGCCTTTGAGTAGGAGTCGACCCAGGCTCCGAACCAAGTAAAATCGACCGTGTCTCTGTGTTGTTATTCTTAATTTTCGCTGCGTACTTGCTCTAAATTTTCCGAAAAACGATTTCCGATATTCACCCCCCCTCTATCGATTTTCTCGATCCAACAAGTGGTATCAGAGCGGGGTAGTTCAAACTTGGTGCAACCACTAGTTTGAAAGTTTTTCGGATTTACAAAATTTTTAATATTATTTCTTTTCTTTCTAGTTAATCAATACCACTCGATCTTTTTAGCCTTTTATTTTAAAATAAAAAATATCTGTAGGTGGATTTAAAATATCCTTACGCCTTTTTCAATTTTGAATTCTCATTTTTTCACTATAAGTCAAAATTGATAAAACGAACAATTTTTGAAAATTTGTCACAAACCATTTTTTATTATTATTTTAATATTTTCCTCGAAATTCGTGCTACCTTAATTCGAGCAAATTTTTTTTAACATTAAATTTTTAATTTTTCATCATTAATCAGAATTGACAAAATTAATATTTTCAAAAATTTGTCATAAATTGTTTTTATTTTTTTAGTATAATTCTGCCTCGAAATTCATGCAACATTTATTTTGAGCTATTTCTTCCCTTCTCCCGCACTACTAATCCAAGACCAAGTCTTGGTACAATTTTTTGTTATTTTGTTTGTGTGCAAGTTTATATTAAATGGCCAACCAAGAGTGGAACAGTGCACGTCCACCACTATTCTCCGGCGAGAACTTCACGTTTTGGAAATGTCAAATGGAGTCCCTTCTGAAGGCCCACATGGACTTATGGCAGATCATCCAAACGGGATTCTCGTTACCCGTAGAAGAGGAGTCATCAATCGAGTGGGACAAACTGGATGAACACACCCTCAATCAAATTGAGACCGATGCAAGGGCAACTGCAATCCTACAATGTGGCCTAACTAAGGAGCAACTCAAGCTAGTAGGTCCATGCAGATGTGCTAGAGAAATCTGGAAAAAATTGATTAATCTTCATCAAGAGATCTCAGATGAAGAAGAAGATCAAGTAAGTTATCTTGCCCTTTCGGTCCAAGCACAAACAGCCGAGTCAGAGTCTGAACCTGAATCCAAAGTCGAACCAGAATCAGACGACGAATTGACTGAGACGGTAATTAATTTTGAATTCTTTTCAAAATTTGAATTAAATAATCAAACAGATATTGTAATGGTCGAGGAAGGTATAAATTCCATTGCAGGGAAAACTCCAAAAGAACCACCAAAGAAAGAGCTTCAACTAGTACCCGAGTCTGACTCAGATACGGAATCAGAAGATGAGTCTAAATCCGAGGCAGCAAGAATCAAGGGGGAGATTCCCAATAAGGAACCAAAAGGTAAAAGTGTAAAATCAGATTTTAAAAATCATGTAATTTGTTACACATGCAGGGAGAGAGGGCACTACCAAAGTGAGTGTCCTACTCGTAAGATTCAAACGACACCACCGATGGCGACAAAGGAACTAGTTCCAAAAGCACGAAGGGACAAAAGTCGCATCCAATGCTTCAAGTGCCAGGAGTTCGGGCATTACCAACGTGAATGCATAGATAAAAGAGCAACCAAGAATGCCGCACAAACAATCGACAAAGGTAAATTTACAGTATTTGAAAATCCGTTATTTACCTTAAATAATGTGATTGATTCATGTAACTTAATTAAAGCAAACTTCAGAAAATTGAAACAAGAAAATGAAACCCTAAAACATAAGGTCAATAAGTTAGAAAATTTAATTCATAATCTTGCTGATTTCGAAAATCCGGAGTATTACTCCAATTGTGACCTTACTTAGACAATTGTTTGTTTTAATTATGTATTTCTTTTTATTTTTCTGCTTAGAATTAGGATTGGTTAGTGTAAGGACTAAATCAATTAATTGAAATTTGAACAACATAGTATTGGGTGGAGGTGAGATGATAGTACGTTAGGGAAGCCATCTTGGCGGAACTAGCTGAAGCTATCGATCCAAGACTCAAACTAGTTAGACCAGAATTTACCAAAAAGTAATTTTGAAGATGAAATTTCACTAAAAGGCTTTGTCTAGGAAAGGGTTGATGATCCAATAAGGCTACGGCCAAAGAAGGCCTTGTGCCTCGCCAAGACCTGGAAGCCAATTTTTGAAATTCAAATTCAATTTACTCTTTGTTAAATTCGAATCTAACACAAATTTTCAATTAATTTTAGATTCAAATATCTCTTTTCAAAACAAATTTAAATTGGGTTTAAAAAATTAATTTAACTTTTCAAAATTAATCATGGTCTTTTCAAAATAAATCCTTCTATTAAAATATGCATCTCACAAAACAGTTAAGGAGATCCTGTTTTGTCACTTAGAAATGGGTGAGATGCTTAGGACCTAAAAGTTGAGTCCAACCCAACCAACTAATTCAGATTAATCAAATTAATTCAATTAAATCAAAATCAAATTTCAATTAAATCAAAATCAAATCTTAATTAATTCAATTAAATCAAATCTTAATCAAATCAATTAAATTCAATTAAATCTTAATTAAATCAATTAAATTCAATTAAATCAATTAAATTTAATTCAATCAAATTCAAAATTTAATTCAACTGAACAAACTTAACCCTCTAAATTTTCATTTTCACAAAAATCAAATTTAACTTTTTAACCAAGAGTCAATGTTTCAAATCATTGTAATTAAAATCAAGTCTCTTTTGTTCACTAACCAGAAATTTATTTCATAACATTTATTTCTTTCCTTTACCATTATACAAACATTTTTTGAAAATTAGTTTACTCTTGTATGACAAAAAGTCACCCTAGGGATTACTTAGGATATTTTCTTATTGTCTACAGTCCGGGCTTAGATATTTATTTTTTTTTGGACTTAAAAAAAATTTATGTTTTCAAATAATCACTATATTTTTCAAAAATTGTGCTTTACAAAAAAAAACCATTATCATTTCAAAATGTTTTTCGAAAATGGGGTTTATGCTTTAAAATTATCTTCATTTCAAATTGAATTTTCTAAAATTATATTACCATGCTAGTATTTAAAACTATTCTTTTGATTTTAGTAAACCCTAAAGACACAAAGGAAGGTCTACTTAATGATCTATAAAGACTCCAAGGATGTGTCAAATTTAGGGGGAGTCTAAATCAAAAGAAATTATTTCTAACAAGTTTGAAATTATTAGATAATTCGTATAATTTGAATCAAACATTAAGACTCAGAGGAAGATTGCTTGTAGTCAACAAGCTTCCTAGGACTGGGTCGAGTTAAGTGGGAGATCAAATTAAAAGAATTATTGAGCATTTTCAAAATTATATGTTTTCATGCCTTGCACTTTTAAAATCCTTTTGAAAACTTAAATAATTACTCTTTCAAAATACTATCCTGTAAAATCATTTTGCTTATATATATCATCACTTTCAAAATTTTACGTGACTTTGGAATACTTTTAAAAATCTATTGAGAATACTTTTGAAATTAATGTTTACTTGACTTTAGAAAATTTTCCAGGACACTTAAGGAAAGGTCTTTGTAGTTAACAAGGCTTCCTAGGATTATGTTAGACTAGAAAATAAACCAAGTCTAGTAAAATATTGTGCCTCCAAAGTTGATACATTTTTCAAAATGTACTTGCATATATTTTCAAAATACTATCATTTTGGCTTATCAAAATTCTTTTGGAAATAATATTTACTTGAGTTGGAAAATTTTCAGGACACTTAAGGAAATTTCCTTGTAGTTAACAAGGTTTTCTAGGATTGTGTCAGACTGGAAAAGAAACCAAAGCAAGTAAAAGATTATGTGTAAGTACTTTCAAAAATATAAGTCAAGTAATTTTAGTAATTTTCTTTAATATTTTAAAAGTACTTATGTTTTTCAAATTCATAATATCTTTCAAAATACTTATGCCTTTCAAAAGCTCAATAAAGTACTTGCATTCTTGTGCATTTTTTAAAATATTCAGAACAAGTAAACTTATTGTTTATCATATACACTTGACTCCAATTATGATT
Source organism: Boesenbergia rotunda (assembly GCA_024364735.1). Classification (NCBI taxonomy): domain Eukaryota; kingdom Viridiplantae; phylum Streptophyta; class Magnoliopsida; order Zingiberales; family Zingiberaceae; genus Boesenbergia; species Boesenbergia rotunda. The sequence goes on from JAGFNQ010002871.1 coordinate 955,178, forward strand.
TTGAACATAAATTTTTCAGTCTTTCTAAATTTTTTTAAATTATCATAACACTTGACATTACTTCGCTCAATTTTTTTCACAAGCTCTGATACACAAATTTAAATTTCTTTCAAAATATATTTTACAAAAAAAATTTATTGATATAAGACCAAGGGGGAGAGTAGAAAAAGTGAAATTAAAAATTTCTTTTTTAAAATTTTTTTTTCCCTTTTCAAAGAAAGTTTTTCTTAGAATGGTCTAAAACATAAGGAGAAGAATTTCACATTAAGGGGGAGAAAAAGGAAAGAGAGAAAAGAATTTTTTTTAACAAGTGCTTCAAAAATTTCGAAGTATTTCTAAGTGTTTTCAAATTTTTTGAGTACATATTTTTCTCCTAAGTAAAATTTTTCTTAGTAAACAAACTTATTCCCAATTCTCAAAATTTGAAACTTTGTTTAAGGGAAATCTAGCTTCAAAATTTTGCCTAAATTTTGAAAAATTTTGCCTAAAATTTGAAACAAGTTTTGTTAGTGAAAATGCTTTTACTCCATTTTTTGAAAAACACTTTGTTAAAGACATGAAGCACTTAGGAAAACTCAAAAATCCCTGTTAGATACCTTGAACACCCATGTTTGTTTTTGATATATGTCAAAGGGGGAGGAAAGGTCATAGTTAAGTATTTTGCAAGTATTCAGGGTTTTAGGGGGAGTATGAGAAAAAAAATTTTTGATAAATTTTTTTTGATATACTTCATTGTGTTTTTTTCCTATACTTCATTGTGTTTTTACCTTCTTTTATTAATTGTTATAAGTTTTTACTTAACTTTGAATTGTGTTGCCATAAATCAAAAAGGGGGAGATTGTTGGTGCAGGAAGCATCATATCGAACCTTGTTTTGATATTGGCAAAGGATTCAAAGTTAAGTTTGTTTGTGATCTAACAATATTCACTGAGTATGTAGGAAAAGTCCTAGCGAAGGGCTGCTAGGCACCTGGCGAAGGGCTGCCAGGATCCAAAGCCCTAGCGAAGGACTGCTAGGCACCTGGCGAAGGGCTGCCAGGATCCAAAGCCCTAGCAAAGGACGGCTAGGCACCTGGCGAAGGAATGCCAGGATATAAAGTCCTAGCGAAGGGCTGCTAGGCAACTAGCGAAGGGCTGCTAGTCACCAAGTCCTAGCGAAGGACTGCTAGGCAACTAGCGAAGGGCTGCTAGTCACCAAGACCTAGCGAAGGACTGCTAGGCACCGGGCGAAGGACAGCTCGGTATACAAGACCTGGTAAAGGACCGCCAGGCAAAAGTCCAACTAGAGGAGCGGTTGGCATCAGGTACATTCTCCCGAGAGGAGTAGGTGAGGACGCGTTCCCCGTCGAGGGAACAGTAGGCGTCGGTTCGACCTAGGGTTCCATTTTGGAGACCCAAAGTCCGAACCAAGACAACTAAGGCTGTATAAACTAATAAATTATTATTTTATTATGTATTGGGACTAACCCTGGATGCAGGACCGAAGGAACGTGTGTCTGCAGCTCAGAGAGCCACAAAGGAATGAGGCAATAGCTGACCAGGGCGCCCGGAGTGTCCCGGGCGCCCCCAAGGTGAACACAAAACACAAAACCCAAAGAGCAGGCTTCGCAGCTCATCTCCCGGGCGCCCCCATGCTCCCGGGTGCCCCCGCTGCTCCCGGGCGCCCCCTGCGCTGCGGGCGCCCCCAGTGCCAGTTACCGAAGCACACCCTCGCGAAGCCAAGAAGATGGAGTTTTGACCCGGTCGATTCGGGCGCCCCGAGCGCTCCGGGCGCCCCGGTCAAACCTGATCCCGAAGGTAAAGGGATCAGATGTTGACCGAGCATTGTGCGGATCAACTGACATGTGGGGGGCCGCCCCCGACGTCCCGGGCGCCCCCAGGCCTTATATAAAGGGCCCTCGACCCCAAGCTTCAACAAGAACTTCCAATCAACGCTTCTACGCTCTTCTGCTCTCGCGCTTCGCCTCGGAATCCTTCCAACTCGAGCCGACGATGTCTCGCTGCTCCGAAAAAGTCGATCTACCCCGGATGTCGGTAAAAGAGCGATTTAAGTTTACTGTACTTAATTCTGTAATAATCTTTTGTAAACTATTTGCGCCTTATATAGAATTGCCCAAAGTAAACGGTCAACGACCGTGGGCCTTGGAGTAGGAGTCGACCCAGGCTCCGAACCAAGTAAAATCGACCGTGTCTCTGTGTTGTTATTCTTAATTTCCGCTGCGTACTTGCTCTAAATTTTCCGAAAAATGATTTCCGATATTCACCCCCCCCCCTCTATCGGTTTTCTCGATCCAACACAATGACTCGTCGCGATGTGCAACGGAATGAGCTAAGGGAACAGATAGAGGAGATTGACTACCGCCCAAGTCTTGGAATCCAAGGGCATATGGGAAGGCTTGATCGTCTATTTTGGAAACTCGAGCAAGAAGAGTTTCCAGTCCTCGATAACTACCGGATCGGGGAATTGATTCGTTCATTGTCGAGGCGTGGTGGATCATCTGCAAGATGTATCCGGGGATGCTTTGAGGGGCGTATCTCATATACCGAGCTGTGTAGAGAACTACTTCGTCTAAATTTTTCGAAAGAAGATCTGGAAGACTCGGAGGATGAACTAGAAGAGGATCCAGAAATGGATCCAATTGTAGAAATCGAGGAGGATCTTGAAGAATTCGAAGAAGATCCAGAGATGGTTCCAATTGAAGAATTCGAGGAGGATCCTATAGAATCGGTGGAGGATCCTGAAGTTAAACTACCTCTCATCAAGTCTGGGATGAAAGGGATTGTATTTACCACCGCGCTAGTCTTTGTCCTAGTGGGAGTAGTACTAACTTATCTAGTTTATTAGAGTTTGTCTTAGTTACTATTGTTATGTTCAAATAGTATTTGCTCAATTTTTTTTAGTCATGTAGTAAGTTACTGTCGTTTTGTACGAACAATTTTTCAAAAGGTTATGTTAAGTGCTAACAAAACTTCTTAATGATTAGTTCATTTCATTTGAATGATAAGTTCATTTATGATTAGTTCATATGATGGGATATATGTAAAATAACTAATAAATGTTTATTAGATTGGATATACGGAGGATGAGTAGGAACGTAGTTACCACTTGATTTTGTAAACCAACTCTAATTTACAATGAGTTTGTTATTAGTTACATGCATATGAGTTATACTGAATGACTAAATAATGTGTTTATTTATGTTAGATCATGGCAACGAAGAATATAATAGCTGAACTCAACAAAGGAGAAAAATTAAATGGGGACAACTATAAAATATGGCACCTTAAGATACAGTATGTACTTGAGGAACAAGAAGTTCTAGAAGCTGTTAATCAATTTATGGTAGAACCTGTAGATGGTTCTACAGCTCAGCATAGATGTGATCTAGATGCCTATAAGGCATGGAAGAAAAAGGACTCCACTGCTAAGGGTATTTTGATTAGTTCAATGGTAGATGACCTGGTATATGAGTATGAGCCATTACCATCGGCTCATGTTGTCTGGGTTGCCCTGAGAGATAAATATAGTGGAGTTAGCTTGAGCAAGCTTCGTCAGCTGACAATCAAGTTTGACAGCTATAAGAAACGCCCGAATATCTCCATGACCCAACATCTAAGGGAAATGGGGTATATGATTCGAGAGCTGAAAACTGCTGGTCATGAGTTGACTGATGAACAATAGGTTCAAGTAGTTATCCGTTCCCTTCCTGATTCTTGGGAATCAATAAAACAGAATCTTATACATAGTGAAAGTATAAAGACTTTCATGGATGTCTCACGCCATGTTGAATTGGAGGCGGAGAGAATAGAATCCACAAGGATTTCTGGACAAGATTTTGTAGCTGAAGGCTCTAGACCCAAGAATAAGAAAAGATGGTTCAAGAAAGGAAAAGGAAAGGGAAAAAGAAAAAGAAGCTGCTGATGCTGGGCAGGGTCCAATCAAGAAGAATGTTAAAGGAAAGAAGTATGGACAGAAACCTAAGAGCAAGTTGACTTGCTATAACTGTGGCAAGAAAGGCCACTTTGCTCGGGAATGTACTGAGCCGAAAAAGGTAGATCCATATTTATTTTCAATTCACGAGCATTATGTTGCTAGTTCAGTGTTGTTAGCTGATTCTTATCCTTTGTGGATTATAGATTCATGAGCAACGAACCATGTAGCTCGTGATCGAGCTACATACGTGGAGTACCGTCGAGTACCAGCTGGCAATAAGTGGATATATGTGGGAAACAATGCAAGAATTGAAGTCAAAGGAATTGGCACTTGCAAGCTCAACCTACGTGGTGGACATACCCTATTTCTGCATGATGTCCTTTATGCTCCTGAGATTCGACGGAATCTAGTTTCTGTAACTAGTCTTCTTGATTTGGGTTATTGCATAAATTTTTTCAGTTGTTGTGTGGAACTTCATATTAACTCCATGTTAATTGGATGTAGTTCTGTAATGAATGGTTTCATGGTTCTTGATGTAGAACAAGATATTAATTATGGAATTAATAGTTGTTTTTCAAACATTGCTCTTACTAGTAATGCTAATATTAATGAGGAAGTTTGGCATGCTAGACTAGGACATATCAGACAAGAACGGATGAATAGATTAGCTAAGGAGGGTCTATTGGGCACTCATGCTAAGATTAACCTGTCCATATGTGAGCATTGTCTTGCTGGAAAAGTAACAAGGAAACCATTTGGTAAGGCTATTAGAGTTGATTCACCATTGTAATTAATTCATTCGGATGTATGTGGTCTAGTGAATGTGAAGGCTAGACATGGAGGTTCCTATTTCGTTACATTTATTGATAACTTCACATGTTTTGGTCATGTGTATTTGATTTCTCATAAATATGAAGTATTAGATTGCTTCAAACGTTATTCGAACGATGTTGAGAATCAATTGGATCGTAAGGTTAAAATCTTACGCACTGACCGTGGAGGTGAATATTTGTCTGATCAGTTTAAGACAATATGTTACGAGAAAGGAATTATTAGACAATTAACGATCCCTGGAACTCCACAGCAAAATGGGGTTACTGAAAGAAGAAATAGAACTCTTCTAGATATGGTTAGGTCTATGATGGCTTAAGCTAATTTACCTATTTCCTATTGGGGAGATGCATTATTAGCTGCTACCTATATACTTAACCGAGTGCCTTCTAAGTCTATTCCATCTACACCATATGAACGTTGGACAAGCAGAAAACCAGATTTGAGTAATCTGAGACCTTGGGGGTCAGCTGCCTACGTTCATGATAAGACTTACAAATATGGAAAACTAGGGCCAAGGGGTAAAAAGTGTATCTTTGTAAGGTATTCTGATACTTCTAAGGGTTATGTTTTTATTGGTGAGTAACAAGATGGAACCATATCTGAAATAGAGTCAAGAGATGCAATTTTTCTCGAAACTGAGTCCCAACAAGAGGTGAAGTTGATAAATTGATTCCTCTATTTGCTATAGAGGAGGAGGATATTGTTCCTTTATCAACAAATCAGGAATCACAGAAGAAACCTGAATCTAGTCTACCAAGTGGGAGTGATTTGCCAATGAATGAATCAGTTTCAGTTTCAGTTTCTCAACAGTCAGACCTACGAAGAAGTAATCATAAGATTATTCCTAAAAGAAGGTTTAACATTGAGAATGAGGCATTAATGATTCTCCCTATTGACGATGAGGAACCTCGAATGGTTGAGGAAGCATTGAGATGCTCAGTTAGAGAAAAATGGAGAATTGCAATGGATGAATAAATGGAGTCTATGAGAAAGAATCAGGTTTGGGATTTAGTCAATCTTCCTCCAGGCCGAAGGGCTATTGGGAATAAGTGGATTCTCAAAATCAAGAGGAAGGCAAATGGATCAATTAATAGATACAAAGCTCGTCTGGTTGCAAAAGGATATACCCAAATGGAGGGTATTGATTTTGAAGAGATATTTTCCCCTGTTGTGAAGTTTATGTCAATACGTGTCATTTTAGCTATAGTAGCACATTATGACTTGGAATTACATCAGATGGATGTAAAAATGGCTTTCCTTAATGGTAATCTTAACGAGGAAATCTATATGGCACAGCTAGAAGGTTATATTGCTGATGGCCAAGAGGAAAAAATATGTAGACTTAAAAAGTCTATATATGGGCTAAAGCAAGCGTCGAGACAATGGAACATATGATTCAATGAAGTCATTTTATCTTATGGTTTTGAAATGATCAATGAGGATCATTGTGTATACCTCAAGGAGGATAAAGGAAAGATTGTCATATTATCGTTATATGTTGATGATATGCTAATAGATGGAAATGACATACAGTTTGTGATAGAAATCAAATCGTGGCTTTCATCACAATTTGACATAATAGATATGGGAGAAGCCGAGTACATCTTAGGTGTAAAGATCATTAGAGATCGATCAAAAAGACTTTTGGGTTTGTCTCAAGAAGCTTATATTACTAAGATGTTATAACACTTCAATATGTCAAACTCCAACATTGAACAAACTCCAGTAGCGAGAGGCACTGTTCTGAGCAAAAGTATGTATCCCAAGACTCCTAATGAAATAGCTGATATAAAGAAAAAACCATATGCCAGTGTCATTGGTAGCTTAATGTACACTATGTTGTGTACGTGCCCAGATATCAGCTATGCTGTTGTCTTGGTTAGCCGTTTCCAGTCAAACCCAGGATCGAGACACTGGAAAGCGGTGAAGAGAATATTCAGATATCTCAAAGGGACGGCAGATTATTGTCTCTGCTTCCAAGGATCAAAGTTAAGTCTGAAGGGCTAAACAGATGCAGATTGGGCAAGAGACCTTGATGACAGAAAATCCACATCGGGTTATGCTTTCTTGCTGAATGGTGGCGCCATCTCATGGAATATCAAGAAACAGGCTTGTGTAGCACTGTCGACAATGGAAGCCGAATATGTGGCTTGTGCAGCGGCTGTACAAGAAGCTATCTGGTTAAGAAGGTTCCTGAACATTTGAAGATTGCTGAGGATAGTGGGAGTCCCGTTACATTGTATTGTGACAATCAAGCTGCAATAGCTTTTTCCAAGGATCCCAAATATCACAGTAAAGGCAAGCACATAGAAATTAAATATAATTATGTAAGAGATATTGTGGACAAAAGAAAGGTAGTCCTTGAGTATATTCCTACCCGTGCTATGCTTGCAGATCCTTTTACTAAGCCATTGACTAAAGAGTCATTTCTTGGTTTTGTGAAGTCTTTGGGACTTCGTAAAATGTAACACATTGTAAAACAATCAAATATATGAAAGTGTTATGATTTATTCAGTGTATATTGGTGTTACATTTTGGATAAAGTCTCGATAAGCATGTTGGCAAGTTGAGATTGGTCCACTCACATGGACAATCATCTCTATTTGTTGAGTATAAATAGAGGTAAGACTATTACTTATGGGATAGCATATGTAGCTATAAATAGAGACATACTCATAAGTTGGAGTCGCCTTGATTTTGTGTCAAGATGAGATCATTTATGTAATGATCGGAGTAAATGAGCCCACCATTTACTGAATCTGCTGAAAGCCAGATTGAAATTCATAAGTTGAATTCAGGATTAGACATTAGGTATGTCTAGATCAAATCTGTACGATGTTAATTTTGAGAAAACATGCACTCTTTTTGTTAAAAGAGAAAAACATCGTAGCATGTGATTCATACCACATGTGCTATAGCGACAATAAGGGTAGTAGGAGAATGGATCCCTGCTTCTCTACTATGTGAGACCCTTGAGATTATAAGTTAATCTCAGATTTTCCCTATGTGACTATTTAGCTGTCTGCTTGAAATTTTAATCAGTGTCTGCTATCTTAGCATGTATCCTATTGGCTATGGATGATTCGGTCTATGGAGCATAACTAGGAAAACAACTGATTAGAATGAATAGATTCAAGCTAAATAGGAAGACTAAGAGAGATTTACATTATTGACACTTATTCACTGGTCGACCAATTACATTTTTTGTTGAGTACTTAAAATGTGATTGTGAATAATTGTATTGAATGGAAATACTAAACATGCTCTTGACTTAATGGTCATTACGAGGGATTAGAGATGCTCATATTGATGTAAATGTTTTAGTCTAGGGTAAAAGCAAGTGATTGATGTCTCTGGTTCATGTGATAGAGCGACTAAGCAAAGTGTAATAACTTTCTTAGTATTGATTTCTCAGAGAGCAGCTAAGTTAAGTGTCACAACTTTCTTAGCAATGATTGCTCGGTATGCTTGTTGTCGCACGAATCATTTTCCCTAAAGGTATGAATTGGATGATCTATTAGTCTATGTGACTATATGGTCTTTGTGACCTGATTCCTATATTGTCTATGTGACTTGACTTGTATAAGTGGGAGATGTAAGAAGTGGACAACTTGTGCAGTTATTGCACACGTTGCCAGGGAGTGGGCTCGTTGCCCCTCCCTCTCCACTTCTTCAACACCCCTTTGCTCCCCTATATAAGAAAGGGGTAAGGGATTCATTCAAGCAAGTGAAAAACAAGAGCAAGGAAAAAGCTCTAAGAGGTGGAGATCATCCATAGGCAGTGGGATTTGATTTGTGGAGGCTGAAGGACTTTCCGACCCGTGATCGTTCTTCCAACGACAAGCGCAAAGAACAACGAAGGACGCATTGAAACCACTGTAAGTGTTTACCATTTTTCAATATCGTAGATTCGTTCACGATTTTATGCATTAGAATTAACAGAAACCACTCTTCTCCGTTGCACAACCAAGTTTCATTGATACATTCTTGATTTTGTTTTGGTTTTAAGGAAGTTTTAAGGTCGAGTCTAGTTTCTTTGCCTCTGTTCTCTCCTCTTTGCTTGACTTGATATGTTCGTGTTTTGTTTCTTTGTCATTTATGTGTGTGCTGGCACGTACAAGTGAAAAAATTGCTAGCATGATTTCTTTGGTGCTTATCCTATCTCATCTATGTGTAGCATAACTTTACTGAATGTAACAATGCATACGCCAACCATATTTAGATGAACACATAATCAAACTACAGAGTAAACCTTGTCTTTTTCGTACATATTGTTTTTATCTTTTATTAAACTTTCCTCTTTAATAATAAGTATAAAAACATTCTATATTGTCATGATTTTTTTAAAATTAAATTTAGCTTGTAGGAAGAATAATAGACTTTTTTATGTTTTCTTGAACTATAACTAAACACGCAATTGTTGAGACATTGAAATCATGTTATCTTATTGACTTATCAAGTTTATCATGATCACTGAATATATTTGATCACTTCATCACATGTTTATATCTTATGAACGATTTAATGTTTTCGAGTTGTTCACAGATAAATATTTTAGTTTCTACATTAATAATTGAATCTTTGAGTTTTTGACTGAATCTATTTTTTTTGTTGAATTAGTTTTATAGATTTTTTTTACTGGAATTGTGATGAATAAAGGTTAGATGTTTTGTTGAGAAAAACTGAGGAATATAGAAAAAGACTTGAGAATTTCTTAGATTTTGTATTTTCTAATACAAATATAAATGGAACGATGCATATCCTTATGCAAAGTGTAAGATTGGCATATGTGTTTCAAGAGAGGATGCTTATGATCATTTCACAGTTGATGGATGTATCAAAGGTTATGCTCGTTAGGTGGCTCATGGAGAGATAGCATACAATACATCTTCAATATCAAGCTCTGTTCCGTCTCATGATGATGTAGATGATACGGAGGGATTAATTCACGAAGCTTTTGGGGTCCCTGATGGACTCAAATTAGATGTCACGAATGTGAGTCTCAAATTTAAAAATTTATAAAGCTGAAAACCCTTGCTAGCAAAATAGAAATGCAGAATAGGGGCCTCAGGTCGTATTTTTTTCCAAGGACTAGTTGTGAGTGTTTGAATCTAGCTTGAAAATTATTTGTCATAAAATGATTTAGGTTTTCTAGATAAAATGGGGGATTTGTTTTGCAAATAAGAATGGAAGTAAGTTTGAAATGGAATTAACTCAACTAAGTAGAGTTAAGCTAGGAATTGCAAGAAAGAAACTTAACCACTAGGAAAATTTAACATAACAATTTAAAGTTGCAAAATTGAAATATAGAACTGATATCAATTGCAGAGATTCACTAACATTGTATCTAAACTCGGCAATGGAAATTTAAGCAAGCTGAAAACTAAAACAGGGTAAATTATGCAGGAAATTTCCTAATCGGTCAGCTAACCGATCAGATACAAGCCTGATCGGACTAATGACCGATCAGGTGTTGTCTGGATCGGTCGAAGGACCGATCAGTAACTGAAACGCAGACTGAAAAACTATTGAAATGTTGCAGAATTGAACACAGAAACGAATCTACAATCTAAGGACACCAGTTTGAGTTCTTCACCGAGATTTCTCCTTTCCGTCACACAAAGATCGAGCTCAGAACCCCTTTGCTCGAGAATCGACCAGAACTCAGCTACAGAGATTTAATCGCATAGCTTGAAGTGTAATCTGAACTCCTTCCGATCCTTCCTTCTGCGATGATTCGGATGGCGAGAAGTAGCGCAGGAAACCTCGAATCCAGCTCAGAGAACCCCTCTGACTTGACCCATTGATGGAGAAGTGAAATCTAGTGAGGATTGATCGGATGAAGCTAGCGCACAGAGAAACCCTCGCCGGAGCTTTCAGATTCGGATGGAATGCGATCCTCTCCTGGAAACAGAGCTTGATGATTGAGATCTGAAGATGAACTTGATCTGGTGGCCGCCTCCGATCGGAATTGGAAAACGAAGAAGAACTGAAACGAAGCAGGAGACGCGATCTGGTGACTACCAGCCCGGCGCGGAGAAAATTTTGATTTAAATTTCCACTTGAAAACATGGACGGTTGTGATTGTTCTGATCCAATTCAATGGTCTGATCAAGTCAGATCGAACCCAAACTTCCCAGATCTTGATCAAGGGCTCTGATATACTTGTTCTTAGCTCGGATCACTCAGATCTGAAGCGGATGGCTCAAATCTTCTCTTCTTTAGATTGGACAGTCTAGATCCTCTATTGCTTGATCCAACGGCTGAATTAACTCTGATCTGGCCCAAACTTCTAGATCTTGATCCATGAACTTGATTAAGTCTATCTTGAGCTTGGATCGTCAAGAAGTTGGCGGATGACTTAGATCTAACCGTTCTCTCGAATGGATGACCCATGTTAAACCGATGCTTGATCCCTTTGATCCGGATCCAATTCTGACCCAAGTTTGACCCAATATGATCCAGGTCCATGCTCATTTGAAACCTACAAAATGATATTAAATTTAAGTGCCAAAAAATCTTAAATATAGAAAGAATTGAATCTCAAGCTAAAATAGAGACAATCCATGAAACCTAATACAAATGCAAACTTATGCATATGAAATTGGATCAAAACATGGATTTGAGGGCCTAATTTAATCAACAAAATGAAAGTTATTAACTCCCCCACACTTATTCTTGGGCGTCTCGCACAAGCTTCTAAGAAACCAATATCTATTCCCCCTAGATTATTCTCAATCATAGTAAAAAGCAATTGAAAAGAAATTACCTTGGGTTGTCAATTCTCAAAAATCTAAATTCAATAGACTAGTATCTTGTCCTCAAATCAACAACTTAGCATACTTCCTCTTTCATGACTCATAGAGATGAATCCAACACACAAAACCTTCCAAAGGGATTTTAAGTGGCTCTCTTCCTAAGTTCTATATTTTAATGAAAGTGGAACTCACTCAAATACAACATGTTTCTTGAACTACCATAAGCTTGCTTATTATCTACTCTCCACCATCATTCATTCCTTGGATCCACATCTACAAAGGTTTATTAGAGAAATATGAATTGAATAGCATGAAAGAGAAGTTCTATGAATTTTGATACCAAAGACTAATGGTAAAGGAAATAGAGACATATGATATGATAAGAAAAGGAATATGATGAAGAAATATAGCATAAAGAAGAAATATGGGAATGCAATGCAAAATAGAAGACTTGGATACTCAAAATTATTTCTCATGCTCTTTGACCTCTCATGGTAGCCTCTTTATGAATTCCGAGCCAAGGCGAGTGAGTATGAACTGATTTGGAGGAGGTTCAATACTAAAAGTAGCGTTCTGTACTGTGCCAGCTTCTCTAATCAGTCCAGAGACCGATCAGACATTGCCTTATCGGTCTGATGATCGAACTGGTGCTCCCTGATCGGACTGGTGACCAATTAGGGGCTGATCAGTAGCCAATCTCATAACTCTGAAACTGTTTCTGCCGAGAATCTTCTTCTTCTTTCAATCAACACTAAATCTTAATCCATCTAGCTTCCTATTAACGACTTCAAGTTCAGAAATCTATCCCTCTTTTGAACTTTCATGTTCTTTTTTTTTCTTTTCTTTACTTTTCTTTTCTTTTCTTCTTCTTTTCTTTTCTATTTTTCTATGATTTTTTTTCAGCTGCTTGATGTATTTTTTTCTGAGCAGCTTCATTTCAGATCCATAATTTCACAACCTTTAACTCTTCAAGTCAATAGAGCACTAAGTACTTCACTTGATACCACCTTAAGCATTGAAACACTAAATCAAATTCTATTGTAACCTTCTTATATAACTTCCTAATTTCCCTTTGGAATTTCCTCCTTAGAGCTTGCAATGCCAAAACAAATTCAAGAATCCAAAAATTGCACATGTAACTTTCACTCTCCAATTCTTGCAACTCTTTCTTGATACATCATTCCATAAACTTGGCACACTTCTTCCATCTTAAACTTCACTATCTTTTCTCCTTCCTTTCTTATTAAATTCCCCACTTGGACTCTTTCATTCCTTAAGTTCCATCAAAGCATTCGGCATCCACAAAAAAAAATCCATCTAAAATTCCATAAAAACAGATAATAAACATCATGATACATCACTTCTCACCAAAATTCTTTTCAAAGCTCTAGCCACCTCCCCCACACTTAAACTTTTGTCTGTCTCGGGCAAAATGACATCAAGAAAAATCCCAAGTAACCAAGTCTATAGAGAAATATGGTAATAAGCAGAAAAAATAGGGAAAGGAAAGAATTAAGCATGTATCAATAAGAATTATTGCAATGAGAAGGGAAGACAAAATGATTTACCTATATAAATGTGGTCCAATCATAGAAATATGATTTTGAAAGAACCTAAGCAAGTTCTAGAGTACAATCACATGTGTGTATCTCAAAAATAAGGCTAAGTCCTCACTAGGTAAAAAGGAATTCATCTCAAGTCATCACTCTAGAGTCCATAACTAAGTAGTACTCAAGCAACTAAGAATTTTCATCCATTGGCTCAAATCCTAAGTCTTGACAACCAAATTTAATTTGCTTTCAAAAGACTTTAAGATGATATAGAGAAAACCTAGAGGAATACATTTATTCCTACTCATGCAAAAATAAAGTGCCAAAATGGTAAAGTGGTATCTACAATCACTCTTTATTCATCCTACATTACCTAAACATTTATTATCAAAAACTCATTGGAAAAGAAAGATTAAACTATTTGAAAACAATAAAATGATATTTACAATGAAATAAAACGCAAGGAAAAGAAAACTCCCCTTTAGGTTGGGTAGATAGCATCTTTGACATCCATTCCATCCACCTATAGCTCCTTTAGTTCTTCAAAGTACTTCTTGAGCCGGTGGCCATTGACTTTCCACATAAATCCATTAGCCTCATCTTTAATTTCAACAACACCATAGGGAAAAATATTAGTTATAATAAATGGACTTTCCCACCTTGACCTCAACTTACCCTTAATCAACTTGAGCCTTGACTTGTACAATAAGACCTTGTCACCAATTTGAAATTCTTTCCTCACTATGTGTTTGTCATGAAAGTTCTTGGTTTTTTCCTTGTAGATCCTTGAGTTCTCAAATGCCTCTAGTCTAATCTATTCAAGCTCTTGAAGTTGAAGTTGTTGGTGCAGTATGCACCCAAGTCAAACCTGTGTTTTGATATTGGCAAAAAGGTTCAAAAGTTAAGGGTTAATGGTTGTCTAACGAGTTTCTTGAGTGTACAGGAAAAGCCCTAGTGAAGGAATGCTAGGCACTGGCGAAGGACTGCCAGATAGGACAAGCCCTAGCGAAGGAATGCTAGGCACTGGCGAAGGGCTGCCAGAAGAAAAAACCTAGCGAAGGGCTGCTAGGCACCAAGCGAAGGGAAGCTTGGTAACTCAAGACCTGGCGAAGGACTGCTGGGCAAAAGTCCAACTGGAGGATCCGGTTGGCACCAGGTAAAACTCTCCCGAGAGGAGTAGGTGAGGACGCGTTCCCCTCGAGGGAACATTAGGCGTCGGTTCGACCTAGGGCTCCATTTTGGAGATCCAAAGTCAGAACCAAGACAGCTAAGGCTGTTTTAACTAACTTATTATTTGCTGTTTTGGACTAACCCTGGATGCAGGACCGAAGGACTGTGTTTCTGCAGCTCAGAGAGCCTCAAAGGAGTGAGGCCGTAGCTGAGTAGGGCGCCCCGGATGTGTCGGGCGCCCCAGAGTCAACCCAAAGTCAGTAGAGAGGTAAACGCCCCGACAGCAGCGCAATTGGGGGCGCCCCGCGTGTGTCGGGCGCCCCGCATGTCGGGCGCCCCGCGTGTCTCGGGCGCCCACTGTGCCACGCCACTGAAGGCTGCTGCAGCTCACTCTCGCGAAGCCCTGAAGATGACGCTTTGACCGGTCAACCGAGCGCCCCGCGCGCGTCGAGCGCCCCGGTCAAAGCTGATCCCGAAGATGAAGAGATCAGCCTTGACCAGAGGGCTCGCCGGATCAAGAGCCACGTGGGGGGCGCCCCGAGCATGTCGGGTGCCCCCTGCCCTATATAAAGAGGGCCTCGACCCTATTCTTGAACAACCAATTCCTTCGACAATTCTACGCTCTTCCGCTTCCACGACACGCTCCAGAAAGCTGCCAACTCAAGCCGACGACGTCCCGCTGCTCCAGAACTTCAATCTTCACCGGACGTCGGTAACAAGAGTTGTATTTAAGTTTACGAGAATATTTTTATTATTATTTGTGTGTAAACTTTTGCGAACTTATAGAATTGCCCGCAGAAAACGGTCAACGACCGTGGGCCTTGGAGTAGGAGTCGACCCAGGCTCCGAACCAAGTAAACCGGCTGTGTTTGCGTTGTTGTGTTCTCTTTTATTTCCGCTGCGCACCCGCTCTTTTTAAATCCGAACGAATTGCGACATTCACCCCCCCCCCCCTCTCTCGCATTTCTCGATCCAACAAGTGGTATCAGAGCGGGGAAGTCAAATCTGGTGCAACCACCAGTTTGAATATTTTTCGGATTTTTTTTTTCTCTCATTTTTTTTAAAATAAAAAAAAAATCTTCGTTCGAGTTTTTATCTCAAGGTTGGTGCAACACCCCTTGAAATCTGTGTTTGATTATTTCTTCCCGCACTACTAATCCAAGACCAAGTCTTGGAAATATTTTTGTTGTTTACTTTTATTTCAGTAACAAATGTCTATCCAAGAAGGATTTAGCACCGCCAGACCTCCACTTTTCAGTGGAGAAGACTTTCCCTACTGGAAAAGTCGAATGGAGGTCCACCTGAAAACTCAGGTGGAAATGTGGATAATCATCCAGTCTGGACTGATGATTCCCACCAATGCTGAAGGTGTACCACAAGACTACTCAGAATGGGACACTGCCCTTAAACGAAAGATTGAAGCTGACGCCAAAGCAACCCAGACTCTACAATGTGGACTAACGAAAGAAGAGCTGAACCGCGTAGGACCCTTCAAAAGTGCAAAGGAACTATGGGCTAAATTGATTAAACTCCACGAAGGAACTTCAGATACAAGGATCAGCAAACGAGACTTGCTACTGAACAAGCTCTTCACTATCAAAATGGCAGATAACGAGACAGCAGCCCAGCTCCACGCCAGAATCCAGGAGCTGATGAATGGTCTTCACGCAATAGGTCACCAGGTTCAAAATCGTGATCTGATAAGGTACGCCCTAACGCATTCCCTAGGACCACCTTGTGGGCATCTATGGTAGATGCATACAAGGTCTCTAGGGATCTTTCAAAATTAAGCTAGATGAGTTATTTTCTGAACTTGAGCTGCATGAACAGACTAACTCCAATTTGGTCGAGAAAAGTATAGCCTTTTTTGCAGGGAAAACAGGGAAAATGACCAAGAAGAAAATTCAAGTTGAACCTGAATCTACCTCAGATTCAGAAATAGAAGATCAAGAAGAAGATCAATCAGAACTGGTCCGGCTAGCTCGAAGCTACTACAAAAAGTTGAAGAACCAAACTAACACACGGAGAACAAGCCGAAGAAAGGACGGACAAGATGAACCGGCAACTGACAAACAAAAGCCCAACGTAACCTGCTACGAATGCAAGAAGAAGGGCCACTACAAGACTGAATGTCCAAGTCTAAAGGAGTCCAAAAAGAACAGAAAGAAGAAGGCACTCCAAGCAACCTGGGACGAGTCTTCCTCAGAAGAAGAAGAAGAAGCACCTCAGTCCAATCTTCTAGCCCTGACCGCTTCGGATCAAATCGAGACTGACTCAGACTCGGAACGGGACGACGGCAAGCTGACATTCTCCGAAGACGGCGAAATAAAGGTAACGGGTTTTTCAAAATCGCAATTAAATTCTCTTATTTCCTATCTATCCCGAGATTTGGCGAAAGCCAAACTCCGAATCGAGTCCCTCCGACAGGAAGTAAAACTCCTGAAAGAGGGAGCTGATTCTAATTCCTTAACTGAGAAAATTCAGGAAGAAACCCCTGATCAAGTTGAGAAACTTGAATCAGAGAATTTCTCCTTGAAAACTCAAGTCAAGGATTTAAGAACAGCTTTAGAACGATTCACTTCTGGTTCCAAGAATCTTGATATGATTCTGGGAAAACAGAAGTCTGTTCTAAACCGATCCGGACTTGGCTATAGAACCAAATCTCGGCAAAGATCTTACTTTGCTGTACTGAACCAGTCAAGACCTAAGGTTCAGGCATGGGTGCCAAAACTGTGCCTGACTAAACCAACTGGTTCAAATCAATTTTGGATCCCCAAGGACAAGATTCACCTCTTGCCTAACCCATATAGAGGCTATAGTCCAGGGGGAGCCAAAATCAAAACAATTTTTATAATTAGATAGTTTTTTTTAATTGATTGATTGTGTGTTTATTTAATTTCTTGCAAATTGCCATGCTTAGATTTAAGGAATTCTTAGATTTAAGGACTAAAATTACTTGAAAATTGAAAACATAGTATTGGGAGGAGGTGAGATGATAGTACGTTAGGGAAGCCAATTTGGCGGAACTAGCCGAAGCTACCGATCCAAGACCCAAGCTAGTTAGACCAG
>JAGFNQ010002871.1:975091-1025223 GCA_024364735.1 Boesenbergia rotunda
GGATACGAGTTCGTAAAATTCAAAATTTTTACGTGCAGCGGAAGAATTGCATAAATAATTTCCTAAAGTATTTTAACTTCGTATCTAGCATGCAACCTTATAGTGTGTTGACATAATCATAAAATAAACTTTGGCGGAAAAGTAAACTAATTTACTTTGTACCTTTCGTAACTCGAAGAAAAGGGACGAGATCCAACCGTAGCGTCCCTTGGAAGCTTCGCCTCTATTCGCGTCCACGCCGAGTTCTCTTCGGGATGACTTCGCAAAGTCACGAGTTTTGTGCCGACGAGAACTACTAGATTCTCTATAGGCACAACTAAAGATCAAGAGAGAAATAGGAAACTAACCAACGGAATCGAATTCCGGAAGAGAGGAGTCGCTATCCGCTTCTTCTTCTTCTTGTTCGGGTTCTCCTTCTTCTTGTTAGCTCACGCCAACCTTGCTTGGTGTTGATAGGGTGCGCCGGCCCTAGCAACCAAGAGGGAGCCGGCCCTAAACAAATGAAGGGCGCCGGCCCTAATGAAGGAGAAGGAGGAATAGAGGAGAGATTAAGAGAGAGAGAGGGAGAGAATAATTAATCTCTTAATTAGGAATAAGGGCTAGCCTTTGGTTCCTTTATATAGTAGCAACTTTTGCTAAGTCTCCCTCTAAACCGAATTAACGGAATTAACGGAATTAGTTATAAGAAATTTATCTTATAAATTTTCTTATTGCTTATTCCGTTTAAGCCTAGTCTTATTATAACTAATTTATAATAAAACAAATTAATTATCATAAGAAAATTTATCCTATAAATTCTTTATGAATTTTATTATAAACTAACTTTATAATAAAACTAATTAATTATCATAAGAAATTTATCCTATAAATTCTTATGAATTATTCCGTTTAAACCAAGTTTATTATAACTAATTTATAATAAAACAAATTCCTCTTCTCTTTAAATTATAGAATAAATTTTATAAGAAATTTATAAACTTTCTTATTATGAAAAAATCAATTCATAATTGATTTTATAAAATTAAAATAAACCCAATTCATGGATTATTTTAATTTCCATAAAAGAATAAATTTCTATAAATTTATTTATATAAATTTCTTTATACAAATTTATTTATCCATAATTTATAAAATAAATCGCGCTGGATTTATCTTATTAATTAACCAAAATTAATTGGTTTCTCCTCTTATTGTGGCCGCCACCAAAGGGGTTTTGGCACCCTCTTTGGCCGGCCAAAACCAACCCGAACCGCCGCGAATCAAACTCATTTAATTCGGCCGAAAAGCCTTCAAAAGACTTAGCCATTTTTAGCTTCCATTGCGCCTCTGACCAACTCAGATTCGACTTATTTCTCTTGATCGGAAAATCTAATTTTCAACTCGTTTTAAATCCCTCGGATTACTCGTAGTGCGTGTGACTAAATAGGCTTTCGATTTATGTTGGCCGTCTATAATTAACTAATTATTGAACGATCATGAGTGGCACCTAGTAGTACATCATGATCCCCAATTAATCGAAAGATCAACGGTTTGACCTCAGAAGAAATTATTCTGAAACCCTTCAGCAGCTCTAATGAATCGTGCCCCATTCCCTTCACCACCTTATACCCACTTGGTTCAGGACACGGTCAATGGTGTCAGTCCCCACTAGGCTGACTACGTCACGCCTAGCCCAAGTAATGTCTTACTCGTCCTTTGGATTTCTAATTACTCTCATGTATTTTAGAGACTCTTACTCTAAACATGATATGCTCTGGCCAGAGGCTTTGAGTAACAATCCGATGATAGGCCTGGGTATACATCTCCTCGCAAGGAGTGGTGAATCCTTTGTAGGCTGTTCAAACATCTTCGGGCACTTCGGCTTATACCCGATCATCCTGGGTCCACACCTCCTTGGAGATGCTTGCTTAAGATGTCAAAGTATAAGTCTCTATGACCAAGATGACTTGAACACCGCAAGTCAAAGGAACATCGCACTTAAGCCGCAGAAAGATCTTCATTGACATATCTACATGTAGATTCCCATATGAAGTCTTACAGCTAGTCACTCCAATGAACTAGTTCCCTTAACTAGCATCCATGTTTATCTCTGAACATCCCAATGTCACCAGCCAGTGAGAATCAGCTGAATAGAGAATAACCCATGCTAGTCTCAACAGAACTGATAATGTCCGTATTTATCAATTCATCGACTAGGGATATTTCCAACACTTCACATTTGCACATTTAGAGATAATCACTAGTTGTGATCCCATCACAAATTCTCTTATGCTGTGAACTGTATGGCGGACATTCAGTAGATGAGTTTAAGATCCCAATCAAATACACAAACATGTATACTCAAATAGTGAATTATCATTTATTGAAATAAATGTTTACAATCATAAGGCGATTGTCTTAGGACACTTCTCTCATATCACTAACAGGAAGCAGTGATTCCTGTGGAAGTAGGTGATGAGTTAATCAGACGACAACACTACAGCAAGGAAGATAATGATCAGGAATGACTAATCGACCTAGACCTGGTGACAAAAGTGCGAGACAAAGCAACTGTCTAACTAGATGCATACCGCCAACGTATGCAGCAAGTGTATAATCGACGAGTGATCACTTAGACTTTTCAAGTCGGGGATAAGGTTTAGAAAAGAACCAAATCAGTTGGCGACGCTGGAAAGTTCGAGCCTCAATGGAGTGGACCATACATCATTGTCAAAAAGCTTGTAGGAGGTAGTTATTATTTATAATATGATAAAGGCAAAAGATTGGAGAGGTCATTAAATGCATGTCACCTCTAGCCGTATCGTACCCGGGAAGCTGAGTGAGTAACACATGTATTTGTAAGCTTATCTGTACATCCTTGAAGCTTGAGTAATTAAAGAAACAGAAGAGATGTCTCACCAAGACGAAATGGAAGAGTTCAAGATCCTACAATCTTATGGTGCTGAGTGTTAGGATGTATACTAAAAGCCTAGCTTTTGTATGAACATCTATATTTTGAAATAAGAATCATATGATCATTGTTTGCATTTTATATTTGTTATAATGCTATTGTCCTTTATTTTATATTGTAGATAACACGGTGTGTGGTGTCACACAGAAGATCATGTTATCAGTCCCTTGTGAAGTATAAGTAGTGGCTCACAACCGAGATGGATTTAGACAAACCATTGAAATGGTTGTAGTGTAATTTGATATTAGTCTATCTTGACTCTAGAATTACACTAGTACACTTTGTGTATATTGAGCAGGACCGATTAGAGGTGATTCGATTTATATTGATTATATAATTGAATCAGACCTCAAATATTATGATGTACATGCTCTTAATCCTGATATAATAACGGGCACATGTACTTAATATTTATTTCTTTAATTTACCAATGGACGAGATTTATTCGTTAAATCAATAGGCCCTGTAAATTGAGAAATAATATTATTTACATGGTGTGTCGTTGATTATAGAAGGAAACCGCGTCCTAATGTGTTAGGATGATGATGTCCCCTTGAGGAGTTCATAAAGTTCATCATGTAAATCCTGCAGGTGGACTTGGTCCGACATGATGATAAGGATGAGTGGTACTATTCATGGAGTTAGATATTAATTAATTAAATTGTCAGTAATTTAATTAATTAATGGACACGCGATATCTTAAACACGGGGAGTTTTTGTACACATAATATGGTGGAGTTCATATTTAATTATGGGGTTGGTGCGGTAGTTCAATGGTAACCCATTAGTGGAGCGGGTTATCATTAATGGGTCGGGTTTAAGATCCATTAGGAGACCAAAATCAACTCCTCCTCATGGTCCTGATTATAGCCTATATATACCTCATGAGTCATTGAACCAAGGTCATAGCAACTTAACCCTAAGCCTCTCTTTTCTCTCCCTCTAATCCTCTCTCTCTCCTAGGGTTGTGGCCGACGGCAAGCAAAGGAGTAAGAAGGGAGGTGGCGCAAGGGTTTAGGGAAGGAAGAAGTTATTTTCTTCTTCTTCTTCTCTTCATCCTTCTCTTCTCTTCTT
Organism: Boesenbergia rotunda; assembly: GCA_024364735.1. Classification (NCBI taxonomy): domain Eukaryota; kingdom Viridiplantae; phylum Streptophyta; class Magnoliopsida; order Zingiberales; family Zingiberaceae; genus Boesenbergia; species Boesenbergia rotunda. Next base: position 979,116 of record JAGFNQ010002871.1, read on the forward strand.
CCCTAGAGTGCGCGGCAACAAAGGAGAGGAGGTGACGCCACCTTTGCTCTTGGGGTTGGCCGGCGGCAAGCAAGGAGAAGAAGGAGGTGTTGCGGCTAGGGTTTGGTGGAGGGAAGGAGAGAATTCTTTCTCTTTTTCTTCCTCTTCTTCTTCCTCTTCTCTTCTCTCCTTTGGGCCGTAAGCAAAGGAAGGGTTTTGCTCTTCCTTTTTGGCCAGCGACAATAAGGAGGAGAAGAAGGTGGTCGGCGGCACAAGGTGAGAAAGATCACCTTTCTCTTGTGGTCGGCGCAAGCAAGGAGAAGGGATAGGTGGGCTTTGGTGGTTTTGTTTCTTGGAAGACCGTCGCCCACACGACGTCCAAGAAGAGGATAGGAATACAGTAGAAGATCAAGAGGTAAACAAGAGGTATAAATCTTGTTTCGTTTTATTCTTATATCTTGTTTAATTGTATTTCATGTTATGTCATGGACCCCAAAATCAAACACAAAAACTGGCGATCTAATTCATCATCTATTCCGCGACTATTTGATTAAGGAGGTTGAATTGCTTAAACAACAAGTTTGTTCAAGCGATCACTCAATCGAATAGTACGATGATGAAAACGGTCACTTGGGAAGTTTCTTTCCATCCGGATTTGTTTTAATTAATAAAATTTTAATTTGGGGACATGGAGAGGAATTCTGATGCAACCGAAACTCAACACCAAGGATGCCCAAGGTGTGTAGACCTGGCCGAGGTGCTGAGAAAGTCCGACCGGGAGCAACCCAAGATCCTGTCATCTTGTAGTGTCGAGGATGCCCAAGATGTGTAGATCTAGCCGAGTTGCTAAGGATGCCCGACCGGGAGCAGTCCAAGTTCTTACCATCTTGTGGTGCCGAGGATGCCAAAGATGTGTAAACCTAGTCGATGTGCTGAGGATGCCCGGCCGGGAGCAGCCCAAGCTCCTACCATGTTGTGGTGCCGAGAATACCCAAGATATATAGACCTGGCCGAGGTGCTGAGGATACCCGGCCGGGGAGCAGCCTAAGATCCTACCATCTTGTGGTGCCGAGAATGCCCAAGATGTGTAGACATGGTCGAGGTGCTGAGGATGTCCGGCCGGGAGCAGGTCATGATTCTACCATCTTGTGGTGCCGAGGATGCCCAAGATGTGTAGACTTGGCCGAGGTGTTGAGGATGCCCAAGATGTGTAGACTTGGCCGAGGTGCTGAGGATGTCCGGCCGGGAGCAACCCAAGATCCTACCATCTTGTGATCCTCCCATCTTGTGGTGTCGAGGATGCCAAAGATGTATAGACTTGGTCGAGGTGCTGAGAATGTCTGGCCGGGAGTAGCATAAGATCCTATCCGAGGATGCCCAAGATGTGTAGACCTGACCGAGGTGCTGAGGATGTCTGCCCAGGAGCAACCCAAGATCCTACCATCTTGTGGTGCCGAGGATGCCTAAGATGTGTAGACCTGACCGAGATGCTGAGGATGCCCGACCGGGAGCAATCTAAGATCCTACCATCTTGTGGTGCCAAAGATATCTAAGATGTGTAGACCTATTCGAGGTGCTGAGGATACCCGTCCGGGAGTAGTCTAAACTCTTACCATTTTGATGTGCTGAAGATACCCAAGATATGTAAACCTAGCTGAGGTGTTGAGGATGTCAGGTCCTATTCTTGCTAGCACAGGAAAATAACAATACATCAAGTCTTTGCATCCTCCGTAAGATTAGACTTCACAGTTGAAAAGAAATTTATAAGGGGGGAGCGAGGGGCAACATGCAACATAGTCACAATTTATAAGCTAGGAAGCAAGGTGCAAAAAGTAAAAAGATTTCATTCAAAAGATTGGTGCAGAAGGTAAAAAGATTTCATTCAAAGTTTGATCTTACATATTAAAGTATATTTAAAAAAATAATATAAAGTGCAAAGACAAAATGACACTACAGCTCCTTCTCCTCCGCCGAGAGCTCCTCCCAAGCTCGGCCGACACTGAGAAAGCTCAGGTCAGCATTCGCCTTCAGTACATCAGCTTGTCGAAGTTGCTAAATAGCCCTATTGAAGCCCTGCTTCAGCTGCCTCAACACTTAGCCGACCAAAATATCGCCAAATTCCTCATATTGGAGGAATTTGACATTGAAGGCTGCCTTTGCCTTCGCCTGTCGGAACTCCTCATCAGCCTTGTAGTTCTTCAATTCTTCTAAGGCTCGGTCCCAGGCAGTCTTTAGCTCGGCTGCTTCAGAGGATACTTGATCCTGAGTCGTCAGTGCCTCCTCGAGCTGCTCGAAGGTGGTCAAGAGAAGTGACTTGGTTCACCCGAGGTCCTCCTGTAGATCAGATACGTGAGCGGCAACAGCTTGTATCACTGTTTCCTTCTTTGACAGCTAGTCTGCCTGTTCCTTAATTCAGCCATTGAGGGCCTTGATCGATGACTCTAAGAGACAGACATCATCCGACAACTTCGCCTCCTAAGCTTGGAGTCGTCCCTTCTCTTGAGCCAGTTAGCTCACCTCTGCAAAGAGGGTTGTCGGTCTCTCTGACAGAAGGCGTTCCTGGTGGCAGACGCCATGCAGAGACGACTTAGAGGCTAAAAGGGTGTCCAAACAGTGATTCACCTTAACCCGAAGATCCCTACTAACCTTCGCTTGCATTCGGCTTTCCTCATGAGCTCGGTAAACATCCGCTTCTAATGCTGCCATGTGTTGGCGCAAGGCTTCAGATTCCTGCTCGAGGGTCATCCGACGACCCAGAAGAAGGTATTCGGAGGTAGTCTAACACAACAAATAGTAACGGTAAAAAAAGAAGATAATAGTAACAAGGTAAAACAACGGGAACTTTACCTTTAGGAGCGATTCATATAAGCCGGTGATTATCCCAGCCGAACTAACCCCACGAAGGGAATCAAGGTGTTCTCTGGTCCTCTCCCTCATGACCTCCCGACTCCTCGAAGAAGGCACGCCAGAAATAGCTGTGGAGCAGTGGGAAAGGAGGGGCTGGAGACTTAGTGCTTCGAACGATACGGCGGAGGAGCCTGGAACACCATTGTCATTTTTTTTTCTTTATTTTTTCTTTCTATCTCTCTTTCTTTTTTTCCATTTTTTTTATTCACAGAGAGAGATTTTTTTCTCTCTCTTTCTTCTTTTTCACTTAGGGAGATTTTCTTTTCACACAAGCATTCGTCTATACACACTTGTCTCTCCCCCACACTTAAAACTTGCCCGTCTCGGGCAATATAGCAAAGCATGATAATCACCTAAAACTTACAATAATAGAGGCTGATAATAGAGAAATAACAATGTAACTCATCATGCAATCACCCCATGCTTTCATCGCATGCTCAAGGAAAGATCAAGCTAACAAGGATATGACAATGAGAATATAATGACAATGAGAAATCTACTTTATTAGAAAAATTAAATATTTTATCACATGAAAGTGCAGAAACTTGTAAAATTTTTGGAACATAAATTTTTCGTACCTTTGCCGGACATTGGTTTTTGTAGTGTCCATATTTCTCGCACCTAAAGCATTGCACGTGATCCTTATTTTTCCGGACTCCTGGCGCTGGTATCTCCTTTGCCGCCGGTGACGAACGATTCTTACGAATAGGGCACTGATTTTTGTAGTGCCCTCTCTCCCTGCACGTGAAACAGATAATATGGAATTTAAAATTGGACATTTTAAAATTAAAATATACCTGATTCACCCCTGGGCTCCCCCTCAACTCCTGGCGTCTTTGCTCCGTCGACGGTTAGTCCGGTGAAGAGCGGCTCGGCTCTGATACCACTTGTAGGACCGGTGCCGTCGATAGAGGGGGGGTGAATATCGATCATGGAAGCCTTTCGGAAATCTTCGTAAAGCTTTCGTTCTAGACTTAGGATATTAGTAGCGCAGCGGAAAAAGTAAATAAAAGAAATAAAGCAAGACAGTGACACGGCGGATTTTTACTTGGTTCCCGACCCCCCAGGGTCAGTACATCCAAGGCCTATGCACGGGAACGCCCGTCCACTATTGGTCTCCTTCCCGAACTTTCCAGAGGCGGAGAAACCCGACTTACAGTGCAAGATTTACAAGCAATAATATCGAAAATGAAGTACGGAATAAGTAAAAGCGAACCGAACAAAAATCTGAAATTTGGCCGATCTGGACCTCCGAAGTGCCGCGCACTTCCTCCTGGAGCCTCCCGATCGTAGAGCCTTGTTTCTAGCGCGTTGTCGTCGGTCGGAATGATCAGAATCGCTCTGGAATGTTATATCTGAAGCTGAGGGGTCGAAGCCCCTTATATAGGCCTCCTGGGGGCGCCCTGGACGCTGGGGGCGCCCCGGAAGACTCGGTCAAACTTTATCCCTGCGTCTACCTCGCCGAAGCTGATAACAGCTTTGACCAGGGTGCCCCGGATCTTCCGGGCGCCCATCTTGAACCCAGTCAGCGCTTATCCACTGCTTCGGACTCGTAGCAACAAAACAGTGTTGACCTGGGCGCCCCGGATGCTCCGGGCGCCCCGGACACTCCGGGCGCCCTGGTTGACACTTATTTTGACTGCATCACGATAACACTGCTTTTGTGCTTTATTGGGGGGCGCCCCCACTGCTGGGGGCGCCCTGGTTGCGTGGGGGCACCCCCAACACTAGGGGCGCCCTGGTTAGGGCCTTCAGCAGGCTGCTCCATCTTCCAATCTTGGTACCTGCAAGATATACAACCACAAAGCATAGATACATATAATAGTGGTCTGAAGGACTTGGTTCGGACTTCGGATTTGCACGAAACCCTAGGTCGAACCGGCACAAGTTTCCAACCCCGAGAACTTGCCCTTCACCTACTCCTTTCAGGAGACGGTTGCCACCCAGCCCTTCGGGTGGACTTTTACTTAGCTTCCGATTACTCCGGATCTTAAGACGCCCAAACCCTGACCCGTCTCTACTCCTGTCCTTAGTCATCGCTCAGCTAAGTTGCTCAGTCCCTTGGACCAAGACTTTATTACCTAGCAGCCCTTCGCTAGGTGCCTAGCAGTCCTTCGCCAGGTCTTCAATCCCTAGCAACCCTTCACTAGGTACCTAGCAGCCCTTCGCTAGGTCTTCTATGCCTAGTAGTCCTTCACTAGGTGCCTAGCTGCCCTTCGCTAGGTCTTAGGGTTACAATACCTAGCAGCCCTTCGCTAGGTGCCTAACAACCCTTCGTTAGGTCTTCATTCCCTAGCAACCCTTCGCTAGGTGCCTAGCAGCCCTTCGCTAGGTCTTGGGGTTTCGATACCTAGCAGCCTTTCGCTAGGTGCCTAGCAGCCCTTCGCTAGGACTTGGGGTTTCGATACCTAGCAGCCCTTCGCTAGGTGCCCAGCAGCCCTTCGCTGGGACTTAGGGTTTCGATGCCTAGATTAACTAGGACTTTTCTTCAGCCTTGGTTACTTCTTCTTTGCTCCCCTTTGTCAGTTCATTATATCACTGACTTAAGTGTATTGTCAAACATTAAAACACTTAAAGAGGAACATCATTGATGCAACTTGCACCAACATACTGTTCGGAACTCGTTGAGGGTCGGTCGTCCCAGAATCACATTGTAGGCTGAGGGAGCGTTCACTATCAGGAAAGTGGACCATCTTGTTCTTTTCAGCGGCTCCTCGCCTAAGGACATGGCTAGGTGAATTTGCCCCTGGTTTCCAGAAAACCCGAACAGTGGTGTGGCCACCAACTCCAGCTGGGATGGCTCGATCTGCAATTGGTTGAAGGCTTTCTTGTACAATATGTTAACCAAGATGCCGGTGTCCACTATGGTTCGGTGGACTTGGTAGTTGGCGATCACGGTGATGATGACCAGGGCGTCATCGTGTGGGACCTCCAATCCCTGTAAATCTTGCGGCCCGAAGCTGATTTGGTGCCCTTGTGCATGAGCGCCACTCGTACCGACATGGTGAATCTCTAGTCGGCGCACCTGTGCCTTCCGGGCTCAGTTGGAGTCTCCCCCGGTCGGCCCGCCCGAGATCACGTGAACTCCTCCTCGGACGACATTCTGCTGATTGGCCTGTTCCTCGTCCATTTCTTCGGACTCGACTCGCTCCTATCGTGGGAACAAGTTACGGGCAGTCGGGGGTTCCGTCTAGGTTCTCCGACTGCTGGGGTAGTCGCTGGACTTCCCCTACCCGAGCCGTGTCCAAGAGATACCTGACACCCCCATCCTCGGGCGGCAGGAGACTAACCTCTCCCATCCTGTCGACACTCTTCTGTGTTGTGTGTGTTGCTCTGGTGAAATGGGCAATAGGGCCTCAGTGGATCGGCAGGCACCCCTGGGCCACTTGTTGCACGTGCCTGCGCTCCATTCCCACTTGGTCGATTGTTCTCCGCGGGCTGCGGATGAGCCCGCCCGGGGATCGATCGTTTTGAGCAAGGATGGGGTTGGCATATTAATCGCCTCCTTCTTCCGAGCGGCTTGTGCTTCCTCCACATTAATGTACTTGACAGTCTTTCCTAGCAGGCTGTCAAAGTCCTTTGGCGGCTTCCTGATTAGCAAGTGGAAGAAGTCTCCCTCTTGCAGCCCTTGGGAGAAGGCGCTGATCAACACCTCGGGTGTAGCAGTCGGCACGTCTAGTGTCACTCCATTAAATCTTTTGATGTAGGCCCGGAGTGATTCCTTCGGGCCCGGCTTCAACGCAAACAAGTTGAGGCTGGTCTTGTGATGCCTCCGACTGCTAGTGAAGAGTTGGAGGAATATCCTCCTAAGTTCTTCAAAACTTGGCACGGACCTGTTGGGGAGTTGGTCAAACCATCGCTGGGTCAGCCCCGAGAGCATTGTCAGGAAGGATCAACACTACACCCTCGGGATACTGGTGCAGCAGGGTCGCACTCTCGAACTTCATGAGATGCTTTTCAGGGTCGGTCGTTCTGGAATACTCTGGTATAGTGAAGAACCGAAGATGCTTGGGCATCGGGTCCTCGAGGATCTGCGAGGAGAAGGGGCAGTGTGCCAGGGGGACCGAATGTGGGTCGACTGGGGCCTTCCCCTTATCTGGGCGAGGCCGGTGCGTCTGGCTGGATGTAGATGCCTCGATAGGAATCGAATGAGCCTCGTCGTCCTGGGCTCGATAGAAAGTGACAGGGAAGGGGACCGAGCCTCTTTCTGGTCGGGCGACATTTCCACGACCTCCTGAGTGGCCAAGCGCCGAAGGCTCAGGAAAACGGGTCGCCGACCTACCAGCCTGCAAAGGCCTCTAGGGGTTTTCTGAGCTCGGGTAGCCAACAAGAGCTCGTACTCTTCGGGGGTAACTATCACCGTCACTCGTTTGGAATCTTCCATCTTGTATTCTCGATCAAGCAGAATGCCCTCCTTCTAGCGCTAAATATGATCCTGTCGCAAAGTGTGGTGGACTCCCAAGAGCGAAGCAGACCTGAGTATTGCTGATGCTGACTCTGACCTACAAGGAAATGACCATTAGCAACCCGCCAGGAAAAGTCCCCAGCAAGACCCTTCGACGGTCAAGCCAGTCTCCGGTGGAAGGGAAGAAAACAATGGAACAGTAGTAAAGAGTAGCTCTTGCGTGCGTACTTGCTAAGTGGAATACGGAGGACCTTATATAGCTGAGGGAGCTGACAACTCCTGTCTATGTTTGTCGTCCTTCTGTACCCGGCGGAGACAGGAGTAGGGGCACTATCAGCTCGCAGAATGGCACTGATCGGCGTCGCCCAGTCTGACACAGATAAGGGGTGGCATGGTGCGGAGTGCCAAGGTGTGCTAGAGAAGTACAGAGTCAGCGGGATATCCGTGATATGGGCACGAACGGGGTAAGGCCTGCGCCGACCCTCATACCACGTCTGCCAGCATAATGTCAAAGGGCGGATGTTATTAAGAAAGGGACAAATCCCAAGCTAGATCGCCGACCGGTCGACCCGAGCGAAATCGGGTCGTGCAATTAATATCTCAGAGTGATGCAAGGCACTCCCCGAGTCAGGTAATACCAAGTACTCGGGCTTGATCAATCCGTCTAGTCCCGGGTCATATGATTAAAGTGCCGAGAGAACGCCGACTGGATGCCCACCGGATGTGACCCGGACGGCCCTAGGCTCGGCAGTCGATACCTCTCACTTAGGGTTGATGTAGCATGTGCCTCGGGTGTCGGACGGGGTCAGACCTTTGGCGTTTTCTCAAGGGGCTCGGGTCAGGGTATATCTGTAACGACCCGGAAAATTCTCATAATATTTTCTTTAAAATATTGAGCATGACTAGATAATTTTCCGAAGGACCTAGAAATATTAATAAGAATCCTAGCCTAGAAATCCATGTTTTCTCATTTAAATTGGAAAAAATAAGCACTAATGGGCTTTATATGGGTTTTCTAGTACCATAATTATTGGTGAATTTTAGGTAAAAATTAATATAAATATAAAGAGGTTTTAATGAGAAATATCAACATAATTATGGGGGAATTTTTAAGAGATTTTTGAAATAATATAGAATTAAATAAAAATAAAATACAAAAAAATTAGTGCATGCGCCAAGGATTGAACCTTGGACCTCTTATACAACCATGCATACTCTAACCAATTCACCTAGCAAGGGAGTGCTATGAGGAAATGAAGTGGATTGTAGTTAAGACTTAGGGAAAATGAATGGTCATCCACCATGACTCTTCACTTGCCCTCCTTGATGTGTTATAAAGAGAGAGCTTGGGAGTTACTTTCTTCCTTCCATCAATTCCACCTTTCTTCTTCTTCCTTCCTCATCCTAGCCGAAACCTCAAGGAGAGGTTTCCCTTTGGAAAAGCTTCACAAAAGGGTTTCTCTTCCAAGATCCAAGGTTTTTACAAGGTTGCAAAGGGCTAAGGGTGATCAAGGGACAACAAGGTCTTCATCATCTTCCCTTTTAAGGTCTAAAAACCAAGATAACCCAAGGTAAGACCCCCTCACCTGTGGTGTAATGGTTTTTCTTGATAGGGTCATGATCTAAGCATCTTGTTTGAGATCCAAGTTGGAAAATCCATGAAAAGGGGACTTAGGGTTTCGGCCCTTCCATGTTTCTAGGGCTAGGACTAGTTTTAACTCTCTAATGATGGTTCTTATGTCTCCTTATGATGTAAGTGATGTTAGTGGTGATTAATGTGAATTTTTGCATGCTAGATGGCTCCTCCAAGTTTCGGCCAAGACCCCTAAACTATGGATGGAACTTGATCTAACCCTTCAACATGTTTAAATTGTTTCCCCTATGACATGATGGATAGTGATTGGATTTTATGATAATTTCTCTATGAATTTCATGGGCCTTTAGGTTTCGGCCAAGGGCTAATCTAAGGCTAAGGGATTAGGGTTGGCTTTAGCTATGGGATCAAAGGTTTTCTATAGCATTTTATGTTGTATGGGATGTCATTTGTGACCTATATGAATTGTTCCATGGACCTAGGGTTTCCTAGGGTTTTCGGCCAAGGCCATAACCTAGGACTTGGAGTGGGTTAAGACCACAAGAATGCACGTTTATAGGGTACTATGATGTATGTATATGCTTAAGTATGTTGGAAGAATTTTATGCTAATGAAAACCCTAGCTTATGTGTCAAGAATTATATGTTAGGTCACTTGCAATGATAATTCATAAATGTTTAGACATGTGCCATGAACCCAAGGAAATGTATCATGTACGAAAAGACCTAGGCATGTTTTTCCATGTACCATGACCATGCATGTTTTTATGAATCAAGATGCTAAATATGTAGGTATGCCATGATTTAGAAATGACATGTATGCATGCCATGAGTTATGAATGATATGTATGCATGACATGTTATGAATGAAAATGATGAATGAAGTTAAAGGCATGCCTATAAGGCATAATGATGATGTTAAGCATTAAGAATGAATGAATATTCTATGAATGTTGTATGATGAATGTTGTATGAATGAAGAAGCATGTGAAAGTATTTTATTTTTAAGAATGGGCTTGTACCGGACATGAATAAGGTCCACGGTTTTGGACTACCGATGAAGCTGTCCACGGTTCGGGACTACCGATGAAGCTGTGCTTACGGTTCGGGACTACCGATGAAGCTGTCCTTACCCTAGTAGGTCGAGATTAGCTACCTCGTATTTACTTAGGGATGCGCGCATATGATGAATGAATGTGGTACAAGCCAGGGCCCCAATGAATGTTATGATTATGTTTAAGTAATGAAAAGTATGATTTTAAACTAAGCATCCTTATGATATATGCATTTGCCCATACATCCATTCATGTTATGCATTATGTTTATGAAAAGTATGTTTATGCAAAGTACGATAATGCAAAGTATGTTCATGTTAATTATGATACCATGATTATGTTTATGTTCATGTTAATTATGATGCCATGATTATGTTTATGTTCATGTTAATTAGGATATGTTTATGTTCATGTTAATTATGATGTCATGACTATGTTTATGTTCATGTTAATTATGATACCATGATTATGTTTATATTCATGTTAATTAGGATATGTCTATGTTCATGTTAATTATGATGTCATGACTATGTTTATGTTCATGTTAATTATGATACCATGATTATGTTTATGTTCATGCTAAGATATGAGGCCATGATTTCATTTATGTTCATGTTTAAGTATGATGCCACGATATCTATGTACATGCTAAATTCGGATGCCATGATTTTTGTTATGTTTATGCTAAAATGATGATGTCATGATTGTGAAGATGTTCATGATAAGAAGTATGCTATGATATGTAGGATTGAAGCATGATGTTCATGTTTATACAACGTATGGATTTTGTGAGTAGGAAAAGGGTTTTACTAAGCCTCCGTGCTTATAGTCTTATTTTCTTATACCGCAGATCAAGCAAGAGATTTCTAAGGGAAGCAGCAGGAAAGGCTAGAACATGGATGTGTAGTAGTGACATGGCCAAGAAACCCTCTCATTTCACTTATTGCATGTTTTATGATCAGACAATGCTTACTTTGGGTTATGCTCGACTTATGATAATTATGCCTAAGAAACAACCTACTATACGTGAAGTTATGGATAAATTACTTGCTACCCGAAATGCTTATGAATAAGTCATGGAAAGTTGATATCATGATGCTATGCATGCTGATAATATGTTACCTGAAATGCTTATGAATAAGTTATGGAAAGTTGATGTCATGATGCTAGGTATGCTAGTAATATGTTAAGTATAATGTCACCATGTCCATGAATGATAGCCCAGACATGTGTATATGATTTAAGTACTAGTTATTCCGCTGCATTAAGATGTTACATATGCACATGTATGTTTAGCGTAACGCCGCTTAGAAAAAAAAAGCGGACGTTACAATATCTAACTAGCCGCTCAGTCGGGTGCTCCAGGCCGAGCGAGCTCTGGGCTTATGACCCCGCCAGCCAGACCAGTCTACTTGCACCTGATGGGCCTAACCCATCCTTATGTGGTGCCAGGCTGGCCGACTGAGCTACACGTGAGCTGAGCCAGAATCAATGTACATGTTTTTGATGCCAGATCATATGATTTACTGATGCTAATGTATACAAGTGTTGGAGCCTAGCAGTCAAAGGGAAGTAATACATTATTTTGCAGGAAATATTTTCTTCTTCTTCCCAACCATACGATTTCTATTCTTGTAACGAGGATGATTACACATTTTGTATTCCATCAGCTCACTATCTTCGTTCTAATAGATCATGCAATTATTAATATAATAATTTATCTTCTCGACTTGCAAACCCAAGTCTCTAATTAATTTTTTAGTATTATAGAAACTATTAGTCGTGCAGTTATCTGTTGGAAGCAATTCTGACATCAATTAACATATGTCATCATAACATCGTTCTGAGAAATGATGTTCGACCTTCATATTTAATAATCTTGCAGTAGCAGACAATTGAGAATGACCAGAAGGAATATCTTTCCATATTTCTCTATCACTAGCTTTCATTAGGTCATACATTTTTTGAACTTCAGGCGTAGGTGTTTCAACTACATTTGATTGATTAAATGCATTCATTTCATCGCAAACCATTGATTGCATTGCATCAGCAAACCTATATGATGCTTCTGGACCAATTGGGTTGGATGATGAAGCGACGAAAAGTTCAACGGGTTCAAATATATATGACTCTCCATGACAATACCAGTTGTAATAATTAAGAACAAACTCATATCTATATATATGTGTTTTCACTGTATCCTTATCACGAAAAGCTGTATTTCTATATTTGCACTGATTACATGAACACTTTAACTCGGCGTCATTCAAACACTCAGGATGATATTTTGCAAAGTTCACAAAATTTCAACGCTAACAAAAAATTCTTCACAGATAAATCCATTAACTAACCTATTGTACATCCATGCCTTGTTCATATACATTGTATCCTAATAACAATAAAATATTCAATATAGATACTCATGCAAATATTTTTAGCTACTTTAATAAATATACATAACTAATCAATGTCCTAAAACAAAAAGATATTGCGTAACTACTTTAACAAATAACAAACTAGCTAAACTAAATTGCAAATTTGATTATCATCATCCTTAATTGTAATGTTCGTCAATTACCCTTAAGTACCAGCTAGTTTTTGATTAATCTAAATTATCCAAATTTATTTTCGATTAATCAAACCTAAATTAGTATCCTTTAGTTGGATAATTAAGGATACTAATTATCCAAACTAGTATCCTTAATTGCAATGTTCACATCCACTATACCCAAAGGTGGTCGTGCGTGGCCAAAGGCTGCTGCTGCTGTGCTCGCACATGGCCGCAACCGGTCGCGCGTGGCCAGAGGCTGCTGCTGTGCTCGCACACGGCCGCAACCGGTCGCACGTGGCCGGAGGCGGCAACTGCGGCTGAGTGTGGCCGCAGTTGAGCATGTGCGGTCGTAGGAACGGAGGAGGAGACACTATATTAGGGTTTCCGTTGCCATGCTTGCGTACCTGTGACCGGAGGAGGAGATCACCAGAGGAGGAGACGTCGGACGATGCAAATGCCGGAGGAGAAAGAGAGCATGCGTGTGGCCGAGAAAAAAACCCCAGGCCAAAATAACCCTAAAAATGGCGACAGACAAGTTTGACTTGTCCGTCGCTATTTTTGTGACTTTGGCAAAAAAAATCCTAAAATAGCGACGGATATTTTTAATCTGTCGCTATTAGCGACAGACTTTGTTAACGTCCGTCGCTAAAGGTAAAATTTTTTTGTAGTGATAGTTTTGACTATCTCCATTATCATAAGTAGTCGTATCAAGTCCAATCGAAAAGACGGTATCTACGCAAGGTTGAACAATAGCAGAGTCACATGGCCTTCATGCGTCTAACGAGCCGAATGACTTCATCGTACATAAGCTATCAAATGTTCTATAAAGGAGATAGTTGTTCATCAGGCATCGAACAATCTCTCGGATAGCGAGAATTCATAAACATCCACCATCTCATAAAAAAAATGAGATCTATATACTATATACATATTATATTAATACATTTATTTTTTTATATTCATTTTAATATTAACACTTATTATTTATGAGGACCACATATCATATACATATTATATTAGCATATTCATTATTTCACATCCATTTTAATATTAACATTTATTATTTATAAATTCATTTTAACATTAATATTCATTATTTATTATTTACTCATACATCTTTACTTTTATTTTACATTAAATAAATATAATTTTAGTTTTATGTACACAATTTAAATGATTATTATTTAAAATTAATAATAATAATATTTTTAATATATTTATTACGTAAAATATATTTATTTACTCCAAATTTGCGATCTCAATTGAGGATTCATGATCAGACACTCGAGAACAAAAGTAGAGTAAATAATTCATTTTCCGTCGGAGATATAAAAGACATATCGATTACATGTGGATTAGATAGATAATTTTTATGAATATGAATTGTATGGATAATTTGTTAGATATGAACCATATAGATTATTTGGTGGGTATAAATTATATAGATATTTTAGTGGACATGGATAATATGGATAATTGGGTAGAATTTATGGATTTTGAGAAAAAATATTTTAAAAAAAATTCTAAAAAATCCTCAATTATTTTTCATCCATTTAGGAGCCAAATAATATAAAGGAAATTTTTATAGGGATTTAGGTTTCGAATGATTAAAATAAATTGAGTATGATGATGAATATTTATAAATGAAATTTTAATTTTTTTATTAAAATAGTCATTAACTAACCGTTTTGCAAATTTACTCACCGTTTAAATATTTTAATTGAAATTTAAAATTAATTAGTTTTTAATTTTAAAATTTATATTTTTTATTTTGTTTGATTAAGAAAAAATGAAATAGGAACCCGTGGGGTGGACCATCACTGCGCCCACCCCCACACCATGCATTGAATGCATTCCAGAATATTTTTATTTTTTATTATAAATAATTAGTCAATGAATTGAAGGCATAGAATGAAATGAAAATTTTAATGTGTTATAACATATCATTATATTGGTTTTAACACCTATTCAACATTATAATACTATATAATTTACAGATGGAGATGCTTTTAATGCGGAACTTTCAGTACTAGTGAAGATATAGAAGAAGAGGAATCGCAATTAGAAAGGGAAGAAAAGTCAAATCCAACGGCTGAAAATACTGGTCCAGAACTTTCAATGGCAAGTGGATATTTTGCTGAAGAAGGCAGCAAGAAGCGGCTGTGGGCTACATATGAAGGATGGGTCAGGGCGTGCTTAGGATCTAATTAAATTTATTTATTGTCGGGTATAATCGGGATTCAAATTTCTCGTGTTGACCTATCAAAATTTAGTTTTTGTTACGGTTGAAAGAGAGCAACAAAGTGTAGCTCGGTGGGCAGGATGGGAGAGATCAACAACTGCTCTATTGGAGAGGAAGAAGGAGAGAACAGTTGAACAGTTGTTGGTGCTATTGTTATATTGTTGGGGGAAAAAAACAAGATATACGTCGGTGTGACAGCGTCTTAATCTATTAAAGAAGAAAGGAGCAGGCGGTAGTGGGAAAAGAAAGGGAGAAGGACTAGAAGGAGGGAGGGAAAGAGACAAAGGCCGGCGTCGTAGGCAGTGGAAGTTGATCGTGGCATCAGGCATGAGAGAGAAAAAAACAAAAAGGCAAACCAGAGGGAAAGAAAATTTTCTCAAAAATTTCATCCTAAGCCATAATAATTTATTTAACTCATTAAATTTATTTAAAATTTAATTTAACTATATCAATTTTGATTTGAAATAATTAAATTGAAGATAATGAAAAAGAAAAATGATATGCTCATGTAAAAATTTCAAAGAAAAAATTATAAATGACGTGATATTTTACGTGTAGCGATCTTCGACGGGTTCATCGTGTCCCCTAGGGTATAGTTTTATTCGGGGCGACGGTCCGAGATCGTCGATGATGTCCAAACGATAATCAGACGTGTATCAGAGCTCAATGAACAAAATAGATGCTGAGAGTGGAATGATCCATGAATTAATTATGGGACTAAAAAATATATTAATAAAAATTTAAAATATTAATTTTTGAGTATTGATACATTAGAGAAAAAACTCAAGGAATGTCTAAAAAATGATATGATAGTCAATATGTGCATGTTTAATTGTTGCTCGGACACAGTTGGCGGCCTTCAGTCGCCATCCTAAATCAAATTATATCCTGTGGTACGATGAATCTGTTAGGAATAGCCACAATTACGATGTCACGTCATTCTTGAGGCATTCCTTGAATTTTTTCTTTAAACGTATCATTTTTTTAATTTTTTTAGGTGAGGTTGGAGTCCACCCTAGCCTAAAGATGGCTCCGTCCTTGGGATGGACACAGATCCAATTGAGATGGGTTGATGATACTTGAGATCAAAGTAGGGCATCACCCATGGTGGTAAAAAGTGATTTGCTCGCCTTAACGCTTCTACCAATTTATTACAGCGCCAATATGAAGGTAGTAAATAACGGGAGTATTAACTCAGATGTTGCGGCTAACGCGTGAAGATGATGATCATACTAACTTTTTCTAAGTTTTTATTCTCAAAGTTCAAGATGATAATACTCACATTCTAATTATTAGTTTATCTCACCCACGGGGCATATGGAGATGGATTGACTATCACTTTATTAGGTCGGGTTCGTTCGGATTGGATATAAATTGAATTGGTGAATAATTACGAAGCCTTTGAATAGAGTCGTAAAAAATTGAAGTCGTCCACTACCGATATATATATGGCAGAGAAACCATAGGTACGTTGGGCTCTAATGAAGATAAGGACCGTGAAGCCGGGCCGATCGTTCGAGATTGAAAAACCCTCAGTAACCATCTAATGAAGATAAGAAGAAATGGAAATGATACCGCACAGTTGGATCTCCATTCTCTAGAGTTTTATTCACGGTGGTCCACAGATCGGCTAGATGCTGTTAACACCGATTAAAATTAGAAGGGAGGTTAAGACCAATTTTCATGAAATTCTTTTGACGCTCAATATTTATATATATTCAACTTAAAAATAAAACTCAATTGTCCAAAAATATTGTATTTATAATAGACATGATATCATGCTACGCACCCAAACACATCAGTAGGTACCAAACCTCATATTGATAAAATAAGAACGAGATACTTTACCATTTCAGTCTATGAATTTTTTGCAAATTTGGAATTGCGTTATTTTTTCTCCTTGCTGTTTTACTCTCGATTTTCCAGCTTGCCCTGGGAATCTGGGATCGTCATTCGCGTTACCGCGTCACTCATGGCGGCCGGCCCAGAGCGGCTTCCGCAGGTGCTCATTCTCAGCCCGAAGCAAAGTTTGGAGCGAGCCCTCTCCGCCCGTTTCCGCCTCCTCAAGCCGTGGGAGTCAACGATGCCACTCGACCGCTTCCTCGGCGCCCACGCCGCCGCCGTCCGCGCTGTGATTTCCACCTCCCTGGCCGCCGTCGACGCGCCCCTGATGGGCGCTCTCCCCTCCCTTGGCTTCGTCTTTACAACCAGCACCGGCGTCGACCACATCGACCTCGCCGAGTGCGCGCGCCGAGGCATCGCCGTCGCCAACACCGGCACCATCTACTCGCGTGACGTCGCCGACTACGCCGTGGGCCTCCTTGTCGATGTCCTCCGCCGTGTGTCGGCATCCGACCAGTACGTCCGCCGCGGAATGTGGCCTGTCGCCGGAGATTTCCCTTCCGGATATAAAGTACGATTTCTGTTATAACATTCCTTTGACCCCTTTTTTCCTGTTTCATTCATCGTTTTAATCTAAATCTGCGGGAATTAGTGATGGATATTATGTGAATGGAAAGGGAGTAAAGATGTTTCATTGTGAATGATACTAATATTGGGAGTTTCTAGTGAATGGAAAGGAAGGTGGAAAATAAAGAGACTTTATTGTAAATGAGACTTTAGTCCCATATTGGGAGTTTTAAGACATAATTGTTGATTTATATTGTTTCACAAGCATGTTAATTGCGAACAAATACAAGCGGAGAGGCTCTCTCTCACGCATGGGTGCGCAGGGGGTGCAAATCCAAGGTCCAAATTTGTACTTAACCAAGTAAACTCGTGTGCGTGCACAACCTGCGCGCGTCGAATATTTGACTGATTGGGGCAAAATTTGTCCAAGCGGATAAATTAAACCAACTCTTTGTCAAATTTTTTTGCTCAAATGTAACGGATGTATTAACTGTTGATTAATGCAAAATCAGTAACCCCCAGACGTTTGGATCTAAACGGTTAATTGGCAATAAATGACGTTAATTCGATCATTGATTACTGTGGGAGTTTGAGCCCTATATAAAGGGGTTGTGACCAAAAGCAAAGGATATAGAGAAGATTGTCTTCCACCTCGTTCCCAACTTCCCGTGTTTTCCTCTAGTAGCGTTTGGGCGCTTTTTCAGTTCGCCACGAGCAACGAGTACTTCGTTGTGCCCGTGATCCCGCTGTTGTATCCCGAGAGACAGACGTCCATCGGAACCTCAAAGCACCGTCGAAGGAGGACAAATCTGCTTCAAGGAAACTACGCTACGCAGGCCTCAGCAACTCTCCAATTCCAGTTCGAGACGTCCGGCTCGGGGGATCCTGATCGGGAGATTCTGCTCGGGAATTCTAGCTCGAGATAATCTGCTCAGGTAATTCAGCTCGGGAAGTCAGATTCGGGACTTCCGGTTCGGGAAAACTAATTCAGGAAGCGGTTCGAGACGTCCGGGTCGGAAAACCTGCTCGAACCGGAGATTTCATCTTGGGAATTCCAGGTCGGGAATTCCAGCTCTAGAAACTGCATTCTGCATAAAAGATAACTCGGGTCATTCAACAACTAAGTTAAAATTTCTGTAATTTTAATTTAATTCTTGTTAACTCTGAGTATTTCCTCCAACAATTAGATCTGAATATGGAGTTCATAAGAACAAATCCAAATGCTAACAATACTGTTTTCTTTTAGCGTGATGAGTGATGCATGATCTATGGATAATATGATCATTGTGTTAATATCTTTTCTTTTGGAAGATTGTTCGAGACATAGAACACTCATGATAAGATTTGCTTGAAAGGGACTTGGAACAGAATTTTGAGGGCTTCCCTTTAGGTTAGCACCAATGAGAGAAAGGTCAATTTTCTTTAGGAATGAGTGTGAGTGACGTAGACCGGAGGCAGAAATTATTCTTAGTGGGGCTTCGACCAACTCAGGTTAGATTTAGAGCGTAGCCCTTCTCTTGATCGTTAGAGGGGTATCCTTGAACGACCCGCAATGCACCCAATTCTCTATTTTTGACCAATTGAGTGCTTATTGCATTTTGAGTCCATTAATAGATCGAATTAAAACTGACTTGAATGCCATGTTGTTAGACTGGACACCCGTTTGATTCAACCTGTCCGATGGAAAGATGTTAAACGAATTCTAGGTGTTTGGTCGAGGCATGAAATGAAATCGAAATTTAACTTCAACTTATCTGTAGAGTGACCTTAGGCTGCTAAGTAGGGAAGGATGAACTGCTTGAATAGTTGCTGAGCTACTTGCTGGGCCTCGTATGGTTGAGTCCTGAATCCGAGTTGCTTGGATGGTTGCTGAGTTGCCTGGAAGGCTCTAAGAATTTTCTTTTGCCCTGACCACTAATGGTTGGTTGTTCCACATGGATGCACGTAGGTTGTATTTGCACATGAGTCAATTTGGTTCAATGCAATTCGGATCTTAGATTTGCACTCCTATAAGCTCATGCGTGAAAGAGTCTCTCATGTATTTGTTCACAACTACAATGTTTGTGATACAATATAAACTAACAACCTTGCCATGAAACTTTTAATGTAGGACTAACGTTCCCATATACAATATAATGGAGTTCTCTCCGTCCACCTCTTTATTTGCATTCACATATTCAATATTACTTTGCATGTTTCCTCTCCTCTAAGATTGTTTTGTATGCTGAAACGTAAGCA
The DNA here is from genome assembly GCA_024364735.1 of Boesenbergia rotunda. NCBI lineage: Eukaryota > Viridiplantae > Streptophyta > Magnoliopsida > Zingiberales > Zingiberaceae > Boesenbergia > Boesenbergia rotunda. The sequence goes on from JAGFNQ010002871.1 coordinate 998,495, forward strand.
TGATTTGCTCTTTGAGTAGTTTGGAACCTAATAGAAATCTATGTAGTTACATGACGGGCTTATCTGAGTGATGACGATCATCATCTTATGGCGAGTGATTGGTTGGCACAAGCCGATTGCTTAAGTAGGTTTTGTGTTTCATATGCAAGTATCTTTTTGCAAGCTCATAACCATCTCTTTTTTCAGCTACATTTGGTCAGTGTTTGTCTAGGAGCTAGCAAGCTAAACGTTTACGATCTGTATTGCAGTTAGGAGGTAAACGGGTTGGCATTGTTGGACTCGGGAGTATTGGATCTGAAATTGCGAAAAGACTCGAAGCTTTTGGTTGCTCAATCTCATACTTCTCGAGAAACAAAAAAACATTATTTCCTTACACCTACTTCCCCACGGTTCGTGGTATTGCAGCCGAAAGCGATGTGTTGGTCGTTGCTTGTGCTCTCACAGAGGAAACACACCACATCATCGACAAGGACGTTATGTTGGCATTAGGGAAAAATGGCATAATTATAAATGTGGGAAGAGGAGCTCTTGTCGACGAGGAAGAGTTAGTGAAACACTTGATTCAAGGGAAGATAGGAGGTGCTGGTCTGGATGTGTTCGAGCACGAGCCTGCTGTTCCGGAGGAACTATTTCGTATGGACAATGTAGTGCTGTCCAGTCACAAGGCCGTGCTTACGATCGAGTCAGCTAACGACCTTGTTGAACTGGCAATCCAGAATTTAGAGGCCTTCTTCTCAAATAGGCCTTTGCTTACTCCTGTCCATGGAACTACAACTACCTGATCACAGGTCACACTGAATACTGTTCTTCCAATTCCTCTTTCAATGAAGTGGTAAGATGTTGTTGAAATGATTTGCGATGAATAAGCTTGGGACCGAACGAATGAATTTAGCTTGTAGAAAGGCTCTAACACTTGTATTGTGTTGAGTTTTGAATCAGATGTTAGTTCGGCTCATTATTATTAAAACTGAGGCTGTTCTACAACAGTTGTAACTCGAACTGTATAATTTTCTCTTAGTCATTTGACGGGATTATAAATTGATACATGATGGTGAGAAATGTCTGAAATAAATATAATTATTTTTATAAAAATATATAATTAAAACTGTATTTAAATAATGTTTATTTAATCATTTAAAAAATAATTTATCGTAACGGAATATCCGTTATATCCGATTTAGTAGGGGAGCGCTATATAAGGACCTCCGCTGCGTTGCCCTCGCTTCGCCCATTCTTCGCGATGGACGACTCGCCGACGCACAGGAGCAGCGCCGATGACGGCGCTGTGTCGTACGTGGAGATTTCGGCGTGGGAAGCCGACTCAGGTGGCGTCGGCCTCCGCATCGAGGGGAAGGTGGCGATAGGGCGCCGCCGTGCGTCGGGCGTCGCGCGGCCCCAATTGACCTGCCACTTCTCACGCCTCGGGGCTCCTAATTCTGAGGACGCCCACGTCACTTGCCGCCGGCACTTCGACCGCCTCGCCCATCAGCCCACATGGGAGGAGGAGACGCGGCAGATGCTCTCCTCCTTGGCGGCGAACCACGTGCGCCCCGCCGACCTCGAGCTCCTCGTAGTGGCTTTCTCGCTGTACACCTTCGTCATACTCGACCGGTTCTCGTTCGCGGACCTCGTCGCGGTGGAGATCTCCGCTGTCATCAAAGTCCCCGCCGCTACTTCCACTTCCTCCACCGACCCTCGCGTGTTTCTGCCTATGGAAGACTATCAATATCTACATTCAGTGTTCAGCAACGACGTTGGCATGGAGACGGAGTCCGGCGGAGGGCCCTGCAGGCCGGCGTCCACAGTGGCCGTGGAGGCTCTCCGGACGGTAACCCCGGAAGAGCCAGGCTTGTGCCCGATCTGCCTCGACGACTTCGACGAGGCGATTCAACTGCTGGCGATGCCTTGCCTCCATGGATTTCACGAGGTGTGCTTGAAGGAGTGGCTGATGCGGAGCAATTCCTGCCCCGTCTGCAGGTTTCCTCTTCCTGTAGACGCAGAGTAGCGGCTGAATCTCCGTGTAATTACCTCTGCCCTAGATTAGGGGGAAAACAATCTTTTTTTACCCTGAAAATAAGTTTATTTTTCTATCTTCCTGTAATTTCTTGTTATTTGTTTCTAGCAATAAAATAAAATGTTAAATTTAGCAGAAAAGTGTTGAGCTGGAATAAAAGTTCTCAGTATGGTTAGTTGTGATATCAGTTTATATATATATATATATATATATATATATAACTATTAATTATCTCTCATTATATTGATGGCAAGTTAATAATGTTATAAAATAATATAATTAATCTAATAAATATAAACCAAAGGATGCTAATTAGGATATATTTTATAATGATTAAATTAGAGAGAGATGAATGCTGAATAATTAAATTAGAGTTTTTATATAGATAGAAAGTCTTATCCTTTTAGGTGAGCTAGATTATATAGATTTTTTTATATCATTGAATTTTATCTCTTACTATATCATCGTCATATTTAAATAATAATTATCTTATTTTATTATTACTAATCAAGTTTTTTTTGTTTTTCTCTTTCTTGTTTAATATATGTATTTATCATAGTTTCACATCGTCTAACTGGTACATTTATTGGCGGTCTAAGTATATCCTCGTACCATCTTAAACATGTCTCTCGAATTTTTCCTTAATAGATACAATTCAGACTTTCTCTCTAATGTTCTCATTTCTTATTCTGTCTATCCTTGTATGTCCACACATCCACCTTAACATTCTCATCTCTGCAACTGTCATTTTCTACTAATGTGTTCGAGTCATAGCTCAATATACAATGTCATATAACAATATAGTAGGTCTAACCGTTATTTTATAAAACTTCCTTTTAAGTTTTAAAGATACTTTACAATCATAGAAAACACTCAACATCCTCCTCCATTTCAACCATATATCATGTTTATATTTTATATGAGACATCTCTTTCAATTCCTTCATCGTTTTACAAAAATGATGTTAAATATTTAAAACTCTCAGTTCTAGCAACTCATCATCTCCTATCTAAATAATTATCTCATTACATCTAATATTGTTAAACTTAAAGTATATATATTCTATCTTTACTCTATTAAATCTAAAACCTTTCACTTTTAATATTTCCCGCCAAGATTCTAATTTAGGATTTACTCTTTCACATGTCTTATCTACAAAAACAATATCATTTGCAAATAACATACATCATGGTACTATATTTTGAATGTGTTCAGTAAGATCATCCATGATTATTATAAAAAGATAAAGACTTAGAGCTTATCCTTGATATATGTAACTATATTTTTATTGGAAATACTTCAATTAATTCACGTGAAGTCTTCATTTTGGTCGTTACATTCTCATACGTATATTTAATTAGTTTAATATATACTACGCTAATATATCTTTTCTAAAATTCTCCATATAATTTCTATTGAGACTCTATCTTAAGCTTTTTCTAAATCAATCAATATCATGCGTAGATATTATTTTTGCTCCCAATACTTTTTAATCAGTTAACTGAGAAAATGTATAATTTCTATTATCGACCTTCCAAGCATTAACCCAAATTGATTCTCGGTCAATGTGGTCTTCTTCCTTAATCTTTTTTCTATTACTCTTTCTTAAAATTTCATGGTATGACTTATTAGTTTAATACCTCTATAGTTTGAACAATTTTATACGTCTCCCTTGTTTTATATAAGAGAACTAGAGTACTTGTCCTCTTGATTTGAATTTTTTTCATTTTCAATACCATCTTAAATACTTTTGTAAGATATTCAATACCTTGTTTCCTTGGACACTTCTATACCTCTATTGAAATATCATCTGGTCCAATATTTTTTTTTATTTTGCATCCCATTTAAAACTTATTCTATAAATTCTATGATAAAAATTTAAATTTCTATACTCATTCGACCTACTTAAATTACCTAAGTTAAATAGGTAATCTAAATCTTCATTAAAAAGTTAATGAAAATACCTCTTCCGCTGCTCTTTTATTTCTCTATCATTTACTAGTATCATATTGCATTTATCTTTGATACATGGATAATAAATTCCTATGGGATGAACTGATGGTTATCGCATGTGGTGTTGCCACCTTGAGGTATGAGGGTCAAAACCTGGTAAAGTCAATGCCCGCTCTCCTCACACGCTAGCCACAACATCTGGGCTAGTAGCCCTTGTGATTTACCTCTTCCGTGTTGGCCTTGGGACGGGTTGACAGGGGCCCTACGGGCGAGCGAATTACCTTTTGCCACCTTGATATATGGATAAGATATCTTGTATTCCTATATCTCACTTTAACTATTCTATAAATGTCTCTTTCTCTTTTGTTATTAATTTTTAATATAACCATTTTAAAGTTTCATTCTTTGCTTCATTCACTATTTTCTTTGCTTCTTTCTTGACTATTGTATTATTTTTTAAAGTTTTCTTCGATCTTACAAATATATAATTCCTTATAGGTTATTTGTTTTTCCTTCATTTTCTCCTATACTATCTCATTCCACCACCAACATTCCTTATTTGGTAGTGCATGTCCTTTGGATTTGCCTATTATTATTTTCAACTTTGATACTATCTTATCCTATATTAGAGTTATCGTATATTTCACCTAATGTTTGTACTCCTATTTTCTTTTTAAATATATTTTGTTTCTCATCCTTTAAATTCCACCATTTAATTCTAAAAGTCGTGTATATTTTTTTTTATTGATACTATGATTAGACTTGATCACGGTTCAGAACCGATGGTTTAACGGTCTGGAATTGCCAGTTCGATGGTTCATGGCAAGTCGACCTTTAACCTTAACTGCCCAAGATAGTTACGCTTCACGGATCGGAATCGCCGGTTCATGGTTCGCCACGGTTCGAGATTATTATATATGTTCTGGAAGGAATCGACGCGGACGGCCAGTCACCAAAGTCCAGCCCACGAAGATGGTGACGAAAGGAAAGGAGCTCTCACCCTGCGAGATTAACATGAGCGTTAATGGGAACGCACCAGAGATTTTTCGACGGAGCCCACTCCGACGCTCAAGTCAGCACTCGAGTATATTAAAGAAAAAGAACTAAAGATGAATTGTGAGTAAGATGAGCATAACCCCCTTACCTGAGGGTTGGAGTACCTTATATACCTGAGGCGGCGGTCACACATGTCCCCACGTTCTCCTCCACGTCCCCCAATTATCGGTTACTGGATAACCCTTGTAACGGCCACTACAGTAAATAAATCTAGGTCGTTGCAATAATTAAGACCTTAATGTGTGCATATTACAGGTCATGATTATCCAATAATTATCAGCGATAATTATCTGTAGATCCGGAAAAAAGGGGACGGTTACTTGAGGTTGGGCTATCGGATAGGATGATTCTCGGGCTCCGCTCTCCCGAGGTGATCTCGAGGTCCTTTGGCCCGGGCGCCTGTCTTCCCAAGGGGATCTCGAGGACCTGTCCTCCCGAGGTGATCTCGGGTGTTTGTCTTCCCGGGGTGATCTCGGGGATCCACCCTCCCGAAGTGGTCTTGAGAGCCTACCTTCCCGAGGAGGTCTCAGGAGTAGGCCGACCCGAGGTGGTCTCGGGAGTCTACCCTCCTGAGGAGGTCTCGGGAGTCTAAGAGAGTCGTTCAGACTCGGTGGACCTTGACACATAGCTTCTTTATTCCACGTGTCTATCATGGGATGCTCAACCCCATCAATATATAAAAAAAAAATTAAAAATTAAAATTTATTAAAAAAAAGGGCTTGCACTTATTTAAGTTGCTTATGTATCCCCTTAAGCTCACATAGTTCTTTTATATTTTTACACTTTTACATCACTCACTTTCATTTCCTCCCGTTCTCAATGCATTTGTTCCTTCGGTATTAAATTCTTCGACTTCGTCTTTTGAAAGTTGCATTCCTTGATTATTTTCTCGGCTCTGGTCTAATCGTCGAGTAATGCTTGGACTTCCAATGAGTCAGGAGACATAATCGATCATCGTTCATCTAATATGTTACCGCTAGCACTGAACGTCTGCTTCACAGCAACAGTTGACATTGAATAAGCTAAAATTTCTTTTGCAATCACAGAGAGAACAGGAAAGCTTTGAGCTTTCTATGACTACCATTTTAGGATATCGAAATCCTCGCTAGCTATCTGCTTCATTAAAATCAAAAGAAGTCGTAAAATAATTTTCAAGTTCATGTGTAGAACTTGAGGATCCTTGTGGATGTTTTGTCCGTTCTTTTAATAAAAATTATGCTTTTGTAAATTTTAAATTAGCACTAGTAGTTTGTTGTGTTTCAGAAATATTAGTTTATGTTTCATATTTTATATAATATTGATTATAAATATCATATAAATAATTTCTAATATTATATATAATATTAACTGGATCAAGAGAAAATGAATCTTTAATAGGAATTAAAGCGTCATAATATAAGTTAACATTTCTGGTAAAACTTCTAATTTAAATCTAAGATATAAAATAAATACAATTAAATAAATTTCACGAATAAATAAAAATATTTTTCCCATTTAGTCTTCCTAACGAATATGCAAGAAGTTAAATAATATGCAAGAAGTTAAAGCAACATTATTAATATGTTCATTTAAAACTAATACTAGATTAGAAAAATTCGCTAAAACTAAATAAGCAGTACTGACATAATAAACACTGGAAAGTTATTCGGTTGCATCTTTAAATACTTTTAAAATTTCACAAATATTACTACAAATATTCCATTGTTGTGAAAATAAATATATTAGTATTACTATTTTGTACAAAAAATAAACATAATAATTCTTTATATCGAAACGATTCTTGTAATAATTGATATGTTGAATTCTAAAATGTTGATATATCACGTGAAAATTTTTTAGGCCTTATTCCATTAGCTTTACAAAACATACCCGTTGTTTCATTATGGATGCGATCATAAATATGAAATTACGGTTCCAATTGGTTTAATATAATTTTCTAAAATTTTTAATCTATCTTGAACACATAAATTTAAAATATGACTTACACAACAAATATGAAAAAATAAACCACCAATAACATGTTACAAACATGTTATAATTCTTTTATAAAAGCGGTATTAGATCTAACATTATCTAATAATGTTAAAAATACTTTATAAGTTAATATATATTCTTTTAAAATTAAACATAATAATTGTGCAATGTTATGGGTAATATGTCATTCATCAAAAACTCTATAAGCTATCAATCGTTTTTGGAGGATCCAACAGTTATCGATCTAATGACAAGTCACACTCATATAAGAATGAGTTTACTAATGATTACTCTAAATATCGAAATATAAAGAAACTTTATTATTTAATTTACTAAATTCATCAATTAAATTTTTCCCTTATTTTTTTAATTTTTTAATTGTACCAAAGTAAGTTCTTGTCTCAGTTTTCCCTTTTTAATCGGTTCATAGATTATGAGTTAACGCTAACCATGTTTTGGGTGTGTTGTGCCGTGATCCTTGTTTTGGCTGTGACTTTTGGTCGTGACCCTCTTGATCAAATGCTTCACTTTATGATTATCACTCTATGATCAAATCTTGGTTCCTTGATCCAACTATGTTCTGTTAATCATTGTGTCTTGATCACGTTCTCTGATTGGGTTTAACCTTACCTTGATCATATTTGTCTATTCCAATCTTTAGAAAGTCTTCTAAGGGTAAAGAAGCTGCTGAGGGCAGTTCAAGGGGGAAAACCCCTTCTGCATCTACGCCCTCCAGAAGGCCACAGCCTTCTTCAAGCTCCCGGTTTCCAAATGCGGCCTGTGAACAGGCATTTCAATCGAGGACCTTCAAATTACTATCCTGCCGATCCATTGATATCCCTTTTCTGACTGAACATTGTCCGTCGGTCATGGACATAGTCATGTTTTACAACCTGGGCTTCCTTCTTTCCTTGGAACGGACCATCAATTACGACCTAGTCTCAGAGTTCTATAACAATCTTCAGCAGGGACCTCAAGGAGGCTTCGAGTTCACCACTCGAGTCGCCAAGAGGAACCTAGACTTTTCTTACGAGATTTTGGCAGAGTATCTGGGTGGTCGACGATCACCAAATCTGTATTCGATCTACCCTGAGCTTCCTGATCCTTTATTGGCACCTTTTTCAGATGTTACCCCCGACTCCATCTATCAGCATTTCTTTGGTCGTCCTCTCCCCGCCGGGCTTGATGAGTTGGGTCTTGATTTCCCTACTTTTGCAGCCCTACGACTTGCTCCAGTTGACTACATCCTTTTCAAGATAATCACAAATTGCATCTTGCCCATCACCTCAATGCCTTTGACTGAGATTCGACCCTATCACTGCCTTATGCTCTACGGTATGCACCGCCAGATGGACTTCGACATCATGGAGAGCATCTTCCAGTCCATCCTATCCTATCGTGAGCCGAGCCGTCGCACGGTCTACATGCCATTTGGTCATGTCATCACTGACTGGCTTATGTCAATTGGTGTTGATGTCACCAAGGGCAGGACCGTGCCCATGGTCAAGCAGGATTGTCGGGTCGGCACGCTTTTGCCAAGTCCGGCATTATTATTCGAGAGCGCGATGGGGCCTTGGTATGGAAGGATGGGAGAGGACTTGGTGACCTACCTGGCGGAGCACCACATTTTCAGGCACCACCCGAGGCTACTGCACTTCATGAGGCTCCTGCTGCTGACGCCGAGTATGACTATGAGCCTGACCCAGATCTACGATGGCAGATCTCCGAGCTAGATCGGACCCTCCAGGAGGATATTCATTTGAGGGAGCTCCATCTAGAGGAGACTCGTTCGGACTTCCGTTCCTTTGATCGCCGATTGACCGGCGTAGAGTCTACTGTCTCTGGGGTCCAGGCATTGCAGCAGACTTGGTACGCAGAGTGGCGCCGCCATACATTTCCAGGGGATGCCCCTTCAGGCAGTGCTGCACCAAGGTCTGCTGATGCCACGGTGGATGACCTCATGCACGATGACGACCCCCCCCCCCCCCCCCGCCGCCGACGTTTGAGCATTCGATATCTGCTGCCTCTTCTCATGATCTGTGTACTTGACCAGTTTTGGTCTGTGTGACTTTTGGGCTGTATGCCCCATGACTTGCTTATTGTGGTCTTCTGCCACACGTATCTGGATTTTGATGCATGTGTCTTGCTTCGTGTTATTTCTCTGGATGCTTTATGACTTTACTTTTCTGAATTTGCCTTATATGCTTTACCCTACTTTTGTATGCTTCTTGTTGATGCTATGATGAGTACTATCTGTATATTTGTTACACTACCATGATTATGATTATGATGCCATGCTCATATGATACATATGCTTGTTTTGTCATGCCTATATCTTTTTGTCATATGTATTCATATGCTTATTAAAAATCAAATTGTTGTTGGTTTGGGATACCCCTAGGGTTGAGGGGGAGTATGATTTAAACTTAACAACCCTTCTAGACCCCTTTTCGGTGTTCGACAAAGGGGGAGAGTGTTGGTTGGTTAAATTTAGGATGATCATATGGTAGGGGAGGATCTGGATTCCCCTATGATTCTAAATTTGAAAAACTTGATTGAGAATCCCTACACTTAAAATCGGGTTGTCAAACAACAAAAAGGGGGAGATTGTTGATGCAGTCTGGCCCTGATTGTTGTTTTGGTGTTGATACCGATTTTAGTTTAGGTGGATGATTATTGATTATGATTAAGTCCTGATCGGGGATCAGGCATGGTATGGAAAATCCTAGCCTGGAGGGCTAGGTGTTGGAAAATCCTAATCTGGAGAGTTAGGTGTTGAAAATCCTAGCTTGGAAGGCTAGGTGTGTGAAAAGTCCTAATTCAGAAGAGGTGGGTGAAAAGTCCTAACTTGGAGGGCTAGGTGAAAAGTCCTAACTTTGAGGGTTAGGTGCAAATTCCCATCTTGGAGAATTAGGTGAAAAAGTCCTGGCTTAGAGGGTCAGGTCTTAGCTTGGAGGGCTAGGTTTGGAAAGTCCTAATCCAGAAGAGTTGGGTGAAAAGTCCTAGCTTGGAGGGCTAGGTGAAAAGTCCTAACTTGGAGGGTCAGGTGCAAATTCCCAACATAGAGGGTTAGGTGAAAAATCCTTAGCTTGGAGGGCTAAGGTGGATGAAACCCTAGCTTGGAGGGCTAGGTTGGAGCCCCTGGATCGGTCTGGTGACCGATCAGGGAGTTGGCACGGTGCTTCCTCGTGGATCGGTCTGGTGACCGATCTAGCGAAGACTGATCGGTCTGGTGACCGATCAGGGAGTATGCGTTTCACCCATTGCTTGGATCCTGATCGGGCTGGTGACCGATCAGGGAGCAAACAGTGAGGTTGAGTTCCCTTGCTGATCTGCTCCTGATCGGTCTGGTGACCGATCAGGATCACTGTGCAGATCGTTCTGGAGAACGATCCAGCATCGCAGGTTTCTCTCTATGATCGATCAGGACGGAGCCTGATCGGTCTGGTCACGACCTGATCGGTCTGGTGACCGATCAGGAGGTTGCCTGATCGGTCCGGTGATCGGTCAGGAGGTCTGGACTGCGAAGCTCAGAAATCGCCCGATAAAGGGGTGGATCGGTCGGGTGATCGATCCACAACCTGGGATCGGTCTGGTGATCGATCCAGGAGAGTCCCAAAGAAATCGCGATTTCTAATCAAGTGTTGGGGACCGATCAGGACGGAGCCTGATCGGTCTGGACCCAGCCTGATCGGTCTGGTGATCGATCAGGAGGCTCTCCGATCGGTCCGGTGACCGATCACTTTAATTCAAATTGCACTGTCAGACGCTCTGATCGCGCCTGACCATATCCGATTCTCTGCTACTTACATCTGATAATTGATTTACTGTGTGATATGCTGCTCTAACACTCTGATTAAGCTGCAGGTGACAGGGGAGGATTCAAACACTCAAGGAGAAGTCAATGGAGGCTTTCCATGGAGCAGGTTTGTTCGTTTTCCATCTCAGGTTGCAACGGCCGGAGCTGCAGACTGGAGCTGCTGACTGGAGCTTGGCTGAGGAGAGCTCAGGAAGTCCAGGGAGGGCTCAGTGGTAGCTAGCGTTGGCAAGGAAGCAACTGGAGGCTGCAGGAGATGCTGTCACCTGGTGCTGAGTGGAGAAACAAAAGGACAGAAGAAGGCTTCGTTGAAGCAGAGTTCTAGAGTTTGCGAACTAAGTTCTTGCTGCGCCTTTGTGTTCTCCACATCTAGCTTGTGCGTTCTGAGGTTTTCATCACCTTGAGCAAGCTACTGCAATCGAGAAGCAATCATCCATTACTTGAGCACTTGAAGGAGAGAACAAGAGGCTTGGAGTCCGACAGCGGGAAGACACGAGGAAGGGTTTCTTGCGTGAGATCGCTGCTGGGTGGAGCTCAGGAAAGCTTGCTGTGTTCTTGTCCTTGCTAAGTGTTTGAGTAAGATCCTTCTTGTTGTTTCTTTGTGCTTAAACTTAAATCTGTGATTGAAACGCTGTGGAGAGGTTTCTCCACCGAGAAGGAGGTTGCTTTCTATCCGGTGATAACCGGGGCTTGATCTGCCGACGATCAAGGGATCGCCCACCTTAAGGGCACGCCAAGGAGTAGGGGCAAATTATCCCCGAACCTTGTAAACCCTCCTTGTTAGCGATCTTGCTAGTTGTGTTTGTTTGCCTTCGTTTTCTGTTTTCTGCACTGTTTTGTTTCCTTTGTTTCTTCCGCTGTGCTACTGATAAGGTTGAGTGCAGAAATTTGATAAGTGCCAAAGGTCAAAGTGATTGGCTATATTCACCCCCCCCTCTCTAGCCATCCGGGTTCCAACATTTTCCACACATGAACGGTACGATTTTACACTGTAACGAAGTGTTGTTCATGCATAGATTCTTCAGATCATCCTCTCTCTATTCATTACACTCTATAAAGAGGAAGACAACGCCTTTGTAAAGGTTTCTCCACCTGAAGGAGACTTTTCATAGTGGAGGTGAAGTACGCGCATGGATCCTTGGATTAGTCGCCCATTCAGGTGGATACCAAGTAAAAATACTCTGAGTTAGCATTGTTTTTGCTTTCATATATTTTTGTTTGTATTCTGCTAACAATTTTGTAGAGAAATTCGACAAAGTGCTATTCACCCCCCTCTAGCAACGCTTTTCGATCTATCAATTGGTATCAGAGCCAGTTCGCTTCGGAAGAACTCACCGTCGACCGGAGTAAAGTAAATGGCGTTTCAAGAGGGATACAGCACTGCACGGCCACCTTTCTTCGACGGGAACGACTTCGCGTACTGGAAAGGTAGAATGCAATACTATCTAATGAATGACATTGAAAACTGGATTAGTATTGTAGATGTATTCGATGCACCCATGGACGAAAGAGGAGAGCCAACGCCAATGAGATCATGGTCAAAGGATGTAATGATGAGGGCGCAGTCAAATGCCAAGGCCACCACCACACTTCAATGCGGGCTCTCAAAGGAGCAACTCAATAAGGTGGAGCCATTCAAGAGCGCCAAAGAGTTGTGGGACAAACTCGTTGAACTGAATGAAGGGTCCAACGAGTCCAGAAGGGCAAAGAAGGACTTACTTGTTGCCCAACTCCAATCCTTATCCATGAAGACCAACGAAACTGTCAGCCAGCTGTATGGAAGGGTGAAGGAGATCATCAACGAACTCCATGTGATTAGAGAGAAGATTGAAAACCAGGATCTGGTAAGGTACGTCTTGCAATCTTTCCCAAGAACAACTTTGTGGGTATCAATGGTTGATGCCTACAAAGTATCAAGGGATTTGTCAATAGTAAAATTAGATGATCTATTTTGTGAATTTGAATTGCACGAGCAAGCTAATGTTTCGGCCAAAGAGAAAGATATAGCCTTTATTGCAGAAAAGGAGAAAAAGAAGTAGAAGGAGAAGAAGAAGGTGGTTTACTCCTTTTCATCCGACTCAGAGGAGTCCAGTGCCTCTATGGATAGCGACCAAGAGGCCTTCATGGTAAGGAAAATGCGTAGGACTTTCAAAAAATTTTCTAACAAGTCTTATGCTAGGAAAGGATCCAAAGGCAAGGGTAAGGCAAAGGACATCATCTGCTATAACTGCCACCAAGAGGGACACATGAAGAATGAGTGCCCTCAACTAAAGAGAAGAGATGAAAAGAAAGAGGAAAAGAAGAAAGGTGATAAGAAGAGGTCGAAGGGAAAGGAAAAGAATGCCACCAACCTCAAGGCGACTTGGGATGATCCATCATCCTCGGAGGAAGAAGAGGAGCAAGTGTCTCACTTTGCTCTCATGGCAGTGGACTACTCAGAGTCATCAGATGATGAGAGAAGCTCAAGCAGTGATGAAAGCGACTCATCATCATCCGAGTCAGAAGCTTCGGTAAGTGAGGTATACAGTTTACCCTCCTCTACCTTAGTTAAAATTATTTCTAGTACCAACATGGATTTAGCTAAAGCTAGAAGTAAGATTAAGAACTTGAAAGATGAAATTGTCATGTTTAGAGTAGAGTCTACAAAGCTTAAGGAAGACTTGCATGCTTGTTCTCTTATATCACATGACTCATGCTTTGAAATTGAAAATAGAGAACTAAGGAAAAAGGTAGAAGACCTTACAAAGGCACTTAGGAAATTTCAAGTGGCTTTAGCAACTTAGATATGATAATTAACAGTCAAAGAGCCGTCTATAACAAGGCTGGATTAGGATATAGGCCAAAGACCAAGGAAGTGACCTTTGTCTCACTCATGGGTAGGATTGGTGCATCTAGGAGACAAAGGACTAAGGGAAACATCAAGAGGGCGTGGGTACCTAAGAAATTTCTAAATGATGCTTGTGAATCAAAAATCTGGGTACCAAAAGAGTATATTTTCCATGTTGTATAGGTGAAGGTGAAGGTGGCCTCAACCATGTGGATAGTAGATAGTGGGTGCTCAAGGCATATGACCGGAGATGTGAGCAAATTCACTACTATTAGCTACCTAAGAGAAGGGACGGTCTCCTTTGGAAATAGTGGAAAACTAAAAATAATTGGTAAGGGCATCATTGAGGTATCTCCTACAATCTCCATCCATAAGGTACTTTTAATTAAAGACATGAAATTTAATTTACTTAGTGTAAGTCAGTTATGTGATGCAGGCTATAGGGTTGAATTCCATGCTAGGAAGTGCCTAATAAAACAAAATGAATCCGATAATGTCATACTAGAAGGGTATAGAGAGGCTAACTTGTATTATCTTGATCTTGCTTATGCTACTAACAATTTGCCTAAGTGTCTCATGTCTAAAGAAGAAGAAGGGTGGTTGTGGCACCGAAGACTTGGGCACGTGAACATGAGAAGCATTGCAAGAGTGGCCAAGGAGGAGTTGGTGAAGGGGCTACCTATGATCAAGTATGAGAAGACCAAATTGTGTAATGCATGCCAAGAGGGTAAGCAATCAAAATCATCACACAAAGGTAAAACCCTAACCACTACTACTTTACCTTTGGAACTTTTACATATTGACTTGTTTGATTCACATAGTACTCCCTCACTAGTGTTGGTGCAGACAACACCCAAGTCGAACCTGTGTTTTGAACAATGACAAAGGATTCAAAAGTTAAGATGTTTTGTTTTTCTAACATACTACTTGAGTGTGTAGATTAAAGTCCTAACGAAGGACTGCTAGGCATCAGAACCCTAAGACCCAGCGAAGGGTTGCTGGGCACCTAGCGAAGGGCTGCTAGGAGTTAAAGACCTGGCGAAGGACTGCTGGGCACCAGGCGAGGGACTGCCTAGAACTGAAGACCTGGCGAAGGACTCTGGGCACCAGGCGAAGGACTGCCTGGAACTGAAGACCTGGCGAAGGACTGCTGGGCACCAGGCGAAGGACTGCCTGGAACTGAAGACCTGGCGAAGGACAGCTAGGCACCTGGCGAAGGACTGCTGGGCAAAAGTGCAACCGGAGGAGCCAGTTGGCATCAGGTAAATTCTCCTGAGAGGAGTAGGTGAGGACGCGTTCCCCGTTGAGGGAACAGTAGGCATCGGTTCGACCTAGGGTTCCATTTTGGAGACCCAAAGTCAGAACCAAGACAGCTAAGGTTGTATAAACCTAATACTCTATTGCTTCATATTGTTTTGGACTAACCCTGGATGCAGGACCGAAGGAACGTGTGTCTGCAGCTCAGAATGCCCAAAGGAGAGAGGCAAGTAGCTGAGCAGGGCGCCCCCAATGTCCCGGGCGCCCCCAAGGCCAATACAAAATGAGTGAAGCAAAGAAGTGCTTCGGTAGCTTACTGGGCGGGGCGCCCCCATGCTCCCGGGCGCCCCCTGCGTCCCGGGCGCCCCCAGTGCCCAGGGCTCCCCGCCCTTAAGCCAGCGAAGCGGATAAACCTCATCCAGCCGAGAAGCCCGCTAAAACAGTCAACCAGGGCGCCCCCTGCTTCCCGGGCGCCCCCGTCAAGGTTCGATCCCTATTTTGGAGGGATAAAACACTGACCGAGACTGTTGCGGATCAAAGGCCACGTGGAGGGCGCCCCCAACGTCCAGGGCGCCCCCAGACCTACTAAATAAAGCCCTCGACCCCCAAGGCTTCACAACAACTTCTTCCAACGTAATTTCGCTCTTCTGCTCCAGCGCTCTACTCCGGAAACCTCCCAACTCGAGATACAAGCGCCGACAACGTCCCCCTGCTCCAAAAATACAATCCACACCGGACGTCGGTAACGAAGAGCTATTTTTAAGTTTACTGTACTACTCTTGTAACATTTTTCTATAAACTGTTTTGCGCATATAGAATTTCCCACAGTAAACGGTCAACAACCGTGGGCCTTGGAGTAGGAGCCAGCCGCGACTCCAAACCAAGTAAAACTACTTGCGTTCTTTTTGTTGTGATTTGATTTTCCGTTGCGTATGCTCTTATCTTTAATCCGAAAATGATTTACGATATTCACCCCCCTCTATCGTTTCTCTCGATCCAACAGGTGGTATCAGAGCGGGGAAGCTCAAATTTGGTGCAACCACCAATTTGAGAATTTTTCAAATTTTTTTCGAAATCTTTTTAATTTTTTTTCGTTCGAAATTTTTCTCGTTAATCGAGGTTGGTGCAACACCCCTCGACAAATATTTTTCTTTTACTTCCCGCACTACTAATCCAAGACCAAGTCTTGGGATATCTCTTTCCTGTTTCTTTTAGTTTCAGTTAAATGGTCATGCAAGAAGGATTCAGCACAGCCAGACCTCCACTTTTCAGTGGAAAAGACTTTTCCTACTGGAAAAGCCGAATGGAGGTCCACCTGAAAACTCAGGTGGACATGTGGATAATCATCTAGTCTGGACTGGAGATTCTAAAGAATGCTGAAGGAGTACCACAATCGTACACTGAGTGGGATACCGCTCTGAAAAGAAGAATTGAAGTTGATGCGAAAGCGACCCGGACCCTTCAATGCGGTCTGACCAAGGAAGAGTTGAATCGGGTAGGACCATTCAACAATGCCAAGGAGCTGTGGGGCAAGCTGATCGAGCTGCACTAAGGAACTTCCGACACTCGAATCAGCAAGAGAGATCTCCTCCTGAACAAGCTATACACGATCAAGATGAATGACAATGAAACAGCAGCCCAGCTTCATGCCAGAATTCAGGAATTAATGAACGGACTACACACAATCGGTCACAAGGTAGAAAACCGTGACTTGATAAGGTACGCTCTCAACGCTTTCCCGAGAAACACCTTGTGGGCATCTATGGTAGATGCATACAAGGTTTCAAGGGACCTTTCAAAAATAAAGTTAGATGAACTATTTTCTGAATTAGAGTTGCATGAGCAGACTAACTGCAATCTGGCCGAGAAAGGCATCGCTTTTCTTGCAGGTAAAGCTGGAAAGACAACCAAGAAAAAGCCTCAACCTGCACCTGAGTCTGATTCAGACTCAGACTCAGAAGACACCGAGGGAAATCGACCGAAGCTAGTTTGGCTAGCCCGAGACTACTACAAAGAACTGAAGAACCAGACCAACAGAAGAAAAGTCAGCCGAAGAAAGGAAGAACTAGCTGAACCCTCAAATGACAAGAACAAACCAAACATGACCTGCTACGAGTGCAAGAAGAAGGGTCACTACAAGACGGAGTGTCCGAACCTAAAGGAGACCAAGAAGACTAGAAGGAAGAAGACACTTCAGGCAACCTGGGACGAGTCCTCAGAAGAAGAAGAAGAAGAAGTCCCACAGTCGAACCTGCTAGCCCTAACCACCTCAGAAGAAATCGAAACCGAGTCAGAGTCGGAGCCGGACGACGGCAAACTTACATTCTCAGAGGACGGCGAAATAACTGTAAGTGGTTTTTCAAGAATTCAATTAAATGAGTTAATTTCTTATCTTTCTCGAGATTTGGCAAAAGCTAAACTCCGAGTCGAATCTCTCCGACAGGAAGTAAAACTCCTGAAAGAGAGAGCTGACTCTAGACCCTTAACTGAGAAGGTTCAAGAAGGAACCTCTACTCAAGTTGAAAAACTTGAGAAAGAGAACTCCTC
Source organism: Boesenbergia rotunda (assembly GCA_024364735.1). Lineage (NCBI taxonomy): Eukaryota > Viridiplantae > Streptophyta > Magnoliopsida > Zingiberales > Zingiberaceae > Boesenbergia > Boesenbergia rotunda. Next base: position 1,015,940 of record JAGFNQ010002871.1, read on the forward strand.
CTTGAAAACTCAAGTTAAGGACCTTAGATCAGCTTTAGAACGATTCACTTCTGGTTCCAAGGGTCTTGACATGATTCTTGGAAAACAAAAGTCGGTTCTAAATCGATCCGGACTAGGCTATAGAACCAAATCTAGACAAAGATCCTACTATGCTGTACTGAAACAGTCGAGACCTAAAGTTCAGGCATGGGTACCCAAACTGTGCATGAACAAACAAACTGGATCAAATCAGTATTGGATCCCCAAGGACAAGATTCACATCTTGCCAAACCATTATCGTGACTTTAGTCCAGGGGGAGCCAAATTAAAAATAATATTTATTGTTAGATAAAATTCAATCTTTGCTTTCAAATTGCAAAATTGCATGATTGATTGTTTATTTAATTCCTGCAATTTACCATGCTTAGACTTATGAATGGTTAGTTTAAGGACTGAACCAACTTAACTGAAATTTGAACAACATAGTATTGGGTGGCGGTGAGATGATAGTACGTTAGGGAAGCCAATTCTAATAAGGTCAAGTATACTCTACTTGGTCTCTTTAGACTTGTGAAACTAGCCGAAGCTACCGATCCAAGACCCAAGCTAGTTAGACCAGAATTTTTCAAAAAATAGTTTTGAAAATGAAATTTCATTAAAAGGCTTTGTCAAGGAAAGGGTTGATGATCCAATAGGCTACGGCCAAAGAAGGCCTAGTGCCTTGCCAAGACCTGGAAGCCAATTTTTGAAATTCAAATTCAAACTATTCTTTGTCAAATTCGAATCTAACACAAATTTTCAGTTGATTGTAGATTCAAACATTTTTTTAAACAAACTCAAAATCAACTGTTTTCAAAATTAAATTAAGTTTTTCAAAATAAATCATAATTTTTTTTTCAAATTAATTCTAACTACCAAAACATGTCTCACAAAACCCGTAAAGCTAACGTGATTGATAACCCTAGATTGGGTGAGACGGCAAACTTAACTTAATCAAAATTCATTTAATAACTGTATTTTTTGATTAACTACAAACATTTAGTTTAGAACGGCACTGACTTAATGCTAGTCAAACCATGGTCAAAGTAATCAAACCATGATCAAAGTAGTCAAACCATGGTCAAAATAGTCAAACCATGGTCAAAATAGTCAAACCATGATCAAAATAGCCAAACCATGGTCAAAGTGGTCAAACCATGGTTAAACCAGTCAAATCCGGTCAAACCTGGTCAAACAGGTCTATCCCGGGCGCCCGTGAACCCTCGGGCGCCCCCACCTTGTCCTGTCTATCTCGTTCAAGGCGAAAAGTTGCAAAAGGAATTGACAAGGGCGCCCGGGTCCTCACGGGCGCCCCCATAGCAGTGGTCAAAAGCTGAAAAGCTGCCAAAAGGCAGCTACAGCCTGCGGGGGGGCGCCCTCGTCCTCCGGGGCGCCCTCACGGTCCAGGGTGCCCTCTCACTCCAGGGCGCCCGGCCGAGGCTTATAAAAGGGCTCCATGCCCCATTCTTCTTTCCACACCCAAAAAATTCTTCTTCTCTCCAACTCCTTTCTTCCAAGTGACCTTGCAACCTTCTCGAGCTCTCATCCTCGACAATGCCTCCCCGATCTGCCCGGTATAATTTTTCTTTTTACTTACGCATTCAAAATTATTTTTCGTAAATCCCTTCCGTTAAATGCATATTTCTTATCTTAGAAAACGCCGAGCAAACCAGGCAGACCCCGGTACCGAACCTAGTCCCGATCCTAGGTTCCCGACTTTAGAACTTTGTAATAAGTTTGCTCGAACGACATACAAGCCTATAAAAACGAGCTATTTAAATAGACAATTCTTCACCCAATCTGTCCCTTGGCAATGAATGTTATAAACTTCTACCAACTCGACAATCTCGTATTCTGCACTCATTCAATTAACACATCATTATGTGCAGAATTCTATAATAACATAATTAGACAGGATGGTCTTATGTTCGTCACCACTGTCCAAGGGATTCCCCTGACAATCACACCTACACTACTCAATCGATTTCTTGGACTACGACCCTCACAGTCCACCTTTTGTTGTTACCCTCCTAGGGAGCCTCCCTTTGATGCTCCCTACTCTCACATCACCCTAGATACCCTACACTCCTACTTCTATACGCATGTTAGAAACCCCCTGGCCAGACGATTTCAGTCTGTTGACCTTCAAGTCCAGGACTACGCTCTATATAGAGTTATAGTTCGATGCATTCTGCCGTTATCCACTAGAGACGTCGCTACCATGCGACCATTTCACGCCTTCCTCCTATACACATTGACTCATGCTTGACCTGTATGACTGTGCTGGTTCTCTCTTTTACCAGCTAACTTATTGAGTTAGATCATTTGCTCTCCTTAACTATCCGATCATTAGTAGGATTATGCTTAGTAGAATAGGTTTACCCTACTTTTGGTTTTCTTACTGCTTTATTTGATTTGAAAAATCAATTTTTAAAATTCTAAAACTACTTTACTTGATTTCAAAATCAGCTTTTACTTAGTTTGAAAATTTTATTTAAATAAATTTTTCGACTTAGTTTTATTTTAAAACTACCCCCTTCAAAACTAGGGCTTTTTCGCAAATGGACTTAGCCTAGGCCCTAACCCTAGAACTGCATACACCTATAGATTTAGAAGCCAGCATCTCACAAGCACCTTAGGGTACTGTTAATTGATAACCTAGAATGGGTTGAGATGCTTAGGTCTTTGCCTTAATTCAAGATGCTTTAAGTCAGTGCATCTGCAGTAATTGGGGCACTAAATACAACTTAAACAGTAATCAAGTTAAGTGTCAAGTTTAGAAAATCTAACTTGAACAGAACACTTAACTCGACTAACCCTAGCGAAAACTACTGTTTATAACAGTTAATAAGTAGCTAATTGGGTTAGACAGGTCCCTACAGAGATGATTTAAATTGGTCTGATTCAGTTTATCTTGCATTGGTTCAGTACAGCACATTAATTCTTTTATTGCAATTTATTTATCTTCTTTCTGCTATATTACTTTGTTTTTTGATATATGGCAAAGGGGGAGAGATAGGAAAGGAGAGAAGCGTTAAATTTTTTCAAATTCAAAATTTCAAAACTTTATCCTTTCTTCAAAAAGTACTTAATCTATTCGTTTTCAAAAGTACTAAGTTTTTCTTGTTCAAGTACTTAAACTTAAAACTGCTTTCAAATCTTTTTCAAGTATCTTTCAAATCTTTTTCAAGTACTTAAACTTAAAGCTGCTTTCAAATCTTTTTCAAGTACTAAAACTTAAAGCTGCTTTCAAATCTTTTTCAAGTACTTAAACTTAAAGCTACTTTCAAATCTTTTTCAAGTACTTAAACTTAAGCTGATTTCAATTTTTTTTAAGTACTCAAACTCAAGCTGTTTTTCAAAACTTTTAAGTACTTAAACTTAAGCTGTTTTCAAAAATTTTGTTAAGTACTTAAACTCAAGCTGTTTTTCAAAGTTTTTTTAAGTACTTAAAACTTAAGCTGTTGCAAATTTTGCTAAGTACTTATCTTAAACTTAAGCTATGGTTCTAAAAACTTAAAACTTCAGAAGATGGTTCTTTTCTACTGACTTGAAATTTTTAAGTCTAAATCTTCAAAAGTGTTTAAGTGTTTAAGTCTAAAGCTTCTTTTGAAAATTGTTCTAAGTGTTTGAAAAATTAATTCCATCCTTAGACTTAGAAATTTCTTTTAGAACCCCACGAACTTTTGAAAAACCTAGGGGGAGATTCCTTCCAGGGGGAGGAAACTAAACTTTTACTTCATCTGTTATGATTAACTTAACTTTTTGAACCGGATTGCCATAAATCAAAAAGGGGGAGATTGTTGGTGCAGACAGCACCCAAGTCGAACCTATGTTTTGTGTTGGAACCCGAATGGCTATAGAGGGGGGGTGAATATAGCCAGACACTCAAATCGCCCCCTCTTCCGAACTTTCTTCCTGTGATCAGATTAGTAGCAGCGGAAACAAAATGCAACAGGAAGAATAAACCAGAGAAAGGAATCAAACCAACGCTAACACAGCGATATACAAGGTTCGGGGATAACTTGCCCCTACTCCTTGGCGTGCCCGTGAGGTGGGCGATCCCTTGATCGTCAGCAGATCAAGCCCCGGTGAACTCTGGATAGTATCAGCCTCCTTCTCGGTGGAGAAACCTCTCCACAAGTGATCTCAAGAAGATACAAGTTAAGCACAGAGACACTCGAGAAGACAAGCTCACAAAGATGTAACAAGATCGCTCAAGCACAAAGCAACAGAGAGCACGAACACAGCCCAGCCAAACTTCCCAAGTTTCTGTCTTGTTCGCCTCCGCTCCTCTGCATCCAGCTTTGTCTCTTAAGCTCCTGCTCAACGTCGCCAGCTCCATCAGCACCACTAACTCACACCCTGACCCACTGACCTCTCTGAGCACTCAGTCCACTGGACACTCCTCCAGCTGAGCCTCCGTCAGTTGCCAGCTGCGCCTTCGTCAGTTGCCAGTTGCGCCAGACGTCGTTGAGGCCTGAAAACACAATAGATCCAAACCTGCTCCAAGGAAAGCCTCCCATTGACCCTCCTTGAGTGTTTGAATCACCTGCTATCACCTGCACACTCCAACAGAGGCTTAGCAATGCATATCAAAAAGAAATCAGCAAGTAGCAGAGAATCGGCAGTGAAAACAGACTTCTGACAGCATATTTGAATTAAAGTTCTGCTCCTGATCGGTCCCCAGACCGATCAGGGAGGAGCCTGATCGGTCACCAGACCGATCCAGCAGTTTCTGCACACTCCTGATTGGTCCCCAGACCAATCAGGCTCCTGCCTGATCGGTCACCAGACCAATCATGCTTGAGTGAACAGTGATTCTTTAATCAAATCCTAAGTCTCTGATCGGTCACCGGACCGTTCTGAACCTGATTAGCAAGGGAACTCAAGTCACTGTTCGCTCCCTGATCGGTCACCAGATCGATCAGGAGCTGTGCAGTGAGTGAAACACACACTCCCTGATCGGTCACCAGACCGATCAGACATCGCTGGATCGGTCACCAGACCGATCCACGAAGGAGCAGCGTGCCAACTCCCTGATCGGTCACCAGACCGATCCAGGGACGCAGACCTAGCCTTCCAAGCTAGGATTTCATTCACCTTAGCCCTCCAAGCTAAGGATTTTTCAATCTAACTCTCCAAGTTGGGAATTTGCACCTAACTCTCCAAGTCAGGACTTTTCACCTAGCCCTCCAAGCTAGGACTTTTCACCTAGCCCTCCAAACTAGGACTTTTCACCCAACTCTCCAAGATGGGACTTTTCACCTCCTGGCTTCACTCACCAGGACCCGGCTTCACTCACCGGGATTTTCAACACCTGGCTTCACTCACCAGGACCCGGCTTCACTCACCGGGATTTCCATCACCTGGCTTCACTCACCAGGGTTTCATGCCCAGGCCCCGACCAGGGCTTTAACCCAAATTCGCTCAACCAAACTTAAATCATTGTCAAACACCAAAACAACAACCGGGCCAGACTGCATCAACAATCTCCCCCTTTTTGTTGTTTGACAACCCGATTTAAGTTTAGGTATCAATCAATTAAAGTCCGTTCAATTCTCATAAGGGAATCATGATCCTCCACCTATAATATCCATAAACTTAATCAGTCATTTTCTCCCCCTTTGTCAAATATCGAAAAGGGTATGGTTATTAAGTTTGAACATACCTCCCCTGAAACACGGGTCTCTCTCCAAACCCAAAATAATCAAAGTGAAGTTTTGAATTGCACATGAAAACATATACAGAATAATATTATGGTCAAACATGTATATGTTTCATATGACAAGTAAGTCAAAAGATGATTTTGGAATTGCATATGAGAGGCATATACCATAAATGTATCATGGCAACAATGTATATGCATCATACGACAACATTTATCGCAATTCCATCAGACTGATGATCGATACAGAAAATTTTTTGATTTATCTATGAACGATCAATTTTCAGAAAAATTTCTATAATTCTGATTCGTTCAAGATCGGACTGCATTAACACTTGGACTTCCATGTGAAGACATATACAGAAGTATATCATGGTCAAATACGTATATGCTTCATAGGATGAGTAAGAAATGCAACTGTATCTAAAAAATAGTCCTAATTGGTCTCCGTGACCAACCAGGTCTGTTGATTACGTGATACAGAAGGATATTTGATTAGTCTGGGGAGCGATCAGATTTTAAAAAAATTTCGGAAACTCTGATACGTTCCTGATCAGACTGCATTAACAATTTGCATCCCATAACAGGAGAGAGGACTCTATTGATATTCGGTATTTTAGAAAAATTTCTAAAACACGACATTAAGAACAAGAGTCATGATTTGGATTTCGTGACTGAAAATTATCCCTCATCAAGGAGCAAGAGATCAAACGACATGATTCACACAACCCGTTCATATGAATTTCAAAAATTTCAACACGGGCTTGTATCGAATCAGTATAAGATTTGCTCCGAGTATGACTAGGATGATCCAATTATACTTGGTTTGTATCAGATTTGTTTGTAGTATGATCATTAAACTGATACAATTCTATGCAAGGTGATTGGTCTCAGGAGTTTTTGGATCAATTTGGAACGATCTAGGAGTTCCTTGATCAGAATTGATCTGATCGGTCGCCAGACCGATCAGAGTGAGTCCTGATCGGTCGGTGGACCGATCAGGTATGACACAGACAGGTTTCTGAAACTGAGAAGTTTCAGAAACAGTTCTGTTTCAACGTTTGAACACTCTAAACCCTAACACAATAAATTTAACTCCTAACAGAGTTCCGTTAAACAATACTCATGTTCCTTAACCAAAGAAAACAACATGATTTGCATCTCTTTAACTAACATGTATATTTTTCAAATTATGCAATATCTCCAATCTAACTTGAGAGTAAAATTCATAAATACAAAGTTTAAAGTGTGATTCTAGAAAACATGGTGAATTTGAAAGTGATCAACATATGATTAAATTTCAGAATATGCCTATATAACATTAGATTTCATGATACAAACAAAAGTATGATCAATCTTTCAAAAACATGCTTGTATCAAATTTGTATCAAACTATGATCAATTTCTAAATTCTGATCAGTTCAAGGTATGTTTATAACATGTTTGTACCAAGATTCCAAGGTTTGTATACATCCATCATAAAATTCATAATCATGAATAACACATAGTGTAAATCATGACATACTCATCTAGGTTCATCTCAAAAATAAGAACACTTAAGCCTAAGATATATCATGTGTTGTTGGCTAACTTCAAGACTTACAGTGAGCTATAGAGTTCAAACCTAATCATGACATATTGAAGTTAAAACTCATGGATTGGATTGAAAAGTCATACTTCTAAGTGTGTATTACAGTCATGGTTCCAACCGATTTGAAATCAAGTTTGAGTTAGGCTTCCGAAATAGGTATGCATGCAATCATTTGAATAGAAAATTCATAGACATGGATAGCACACATGATGAATGCATAATTTTATTCGGTAAAGATGAACTAGACAGTTCCTTCTTTGTTTTGGAAGCAAACTTGATCATGGAAGAATTTTAATACTAAAGTAGATCATACTTAAACATCATTAAGTTCTTTGACACGTGAATTCCATAAAAAGTACTAGCCAAGGGTTCATATTGTTATAAAAACTAAAACAATAGAGATCAAAGTATTTGAGTCAAATTTTCCATAACCAACCATGTGAATGACAATTTTTTTTCTTGGTCATGGGTTTGGAGCACCAAATATCAACCTCCCATGTTGATAGATGCTCCCCCTCAAATAATGCTTATACAATTCGAAATATGGAGGTTTTGGGTACCCAAATTTTGGGACCTAAGGAATCTACAATGAAAGACTTTGGCACCCATGTCTTAGTCTTTTTCTTTCTAACCTTTTGAACCCTAGAGTCATTTGATGATCTAAATTGGGTTCTTGACATTAATGATACAAAGGTTGATTCTTTAGGTCGGTAACATATACCGGCCCTATTGTAAACCGCCCTTTGGGAGTTTAAGATCATGTCTAATGTTTTAGAGCTAGTTGAAAACTTCTCAAGAATATTCTTGAGCTTTTCAACTTCGCTCCTTAAGTCCTTATTTTCATTTTTAAGGGACTTATCATGCATAACATCAATTACCTCATCCTTAGAGGTTTTCAATTTTTCTACCTCTACCTTTAAGGATTTAATCTTGTTCTTGGACTTCTTAAGCAACTTAGTTAGACACGCTATAGCTCTATAGCACTTATCTACTCGGGAGAGATTACCTCTTCATCATCCGAAGATGATGAAGGCGCGGTTGAGGTGCTTGATTCGTCTCCACTCTCCTTGGATGATTCTTCTAAGGCTACGAGAGCCACATGACAGTGATTCTTTTCCTCCTCCTCCTCCTCCTTCTTCTTCCTGTCACATGCCACAAAAGCCAACCCTTTCTCCTTTGGGCTTTGGTTAGAGATCTCATGTAGTTCCATTTCACAAAATAGATCTTCTAACTTAACAAAAGAAAGATCCTTGGAAACCTTGTAGGCATCCACCATGGATGACCACAAGGCATTCCTAGGGAAAGCCTTGAGCACATACCTCACAATGTCTCAGTTTTCTACCTTTTCATTTATGGAGTGTAGACCATTCAAGACTTCTTTGAACCGTCCATGGAGTTTACTTACAGTTTCATTTCCCATGGTGAAACTTTGAAGTTGGTTGAGAAGGAGATCCTTCTTGGCTGTCCGGGTTTCATGAGTTCCTTCATGGAGCTCAATAATCTTATTCCATAGATCTTTAGCACTTATGAAATGACCCACCTTGACCAACTGATCCTTGGTCATACCACATTGCAAGGTGACGATAGCTTTGGCATTAGCTTCCCCCTTCTTGACTTGCTCAGCCGACCAACTAGAAAACTCAAGCTCCTTTCCCTCATGATCCTTTGGAGGGGAGAAACCCTCCTTCACTGAGAACCATATGCTCATGTTAGTTTTGAGGTAGAACTCCATCCTTGACCTCCAATATGGAAAATCAGTGCCGTCGAGGAATGGAGGTCGGTTTGTGCTCAATCCTTCTCTTCCAGCCATTTTGTTGTAAGCTCTCGGATGTTAAGCCTTAAACAGAGCCCCAAGCTCTGATACCACTTGTTAAACGGATGGCTATAGGGGGGGTGAATATAGCCAGACACTCAAATCGCACCCTCTTGAACTTTCTTCCTGTGATCAGATTAGTAGCAGTGGAAACAAATGCAACAGAAGAATAAACAGAGAAGGGAATCAAACCA
>JAGFNQ010002871.1:1025372-1078355 GCA_024364735.1 Boesenbergia rotunda
CGCCAGCTGCTCCAGTTGCCGTTGAAACCTGAGAAGGAGAAACAAACAAACCTGCTCCAAGGAAAGCCTCCCATTGACCCTCCTTGAGTGTTTGAATCACCTGATATCACTTGCACACTCCAACAGAGGCTTAGCAATGCATATCAAAAAGAAATAAGCAAGTGGCAGAGAATCGGCAGTGAAAACAGACGCGATCAGAGCTTCTGACAGTGTATTTGAATTAAAGTTCTGCTCCTGATCGGTCACCAGACCGATCAGGGAGGAGCCTGATCGGTCACTAGACCGATCCAGCAGTTTCTGCACACTCCTGATTGGTCCCCAGACCAATCAGGCTCCTGCCTGATCGGTCACCAGACCAATCAGGCTCCAGCCTGATCGGTCACCAGACCAATCAGGCTTGAGTGAACAGTGATTCTTTAATCAAATCCTAAGTCTCTGATCGGTCACCGGACCGTTCTGGACCTGATTAGCAAGGGAACTCAACTCACTGTTCGCTCCCTGATCGGTCACCAGACCGATCAGGAGCTGTGCAGTGAGTGAAACACACACTCCCTGATCGGTCACCAGACCGATCAGACATCGCTGGATCGGTCACCAGACCGATCCATGAAGGAGCAGCGTGCCAACTCCCTGATCGGTCACCAGACCGATCCAGGGACGCAGACCTAGCTTTCCAAGCTAGGATTTCATTCACCTTAGCCCTCCAAGCTAAGGATTTTTCAATCTAACTCTCCAAGTTGGGAATTTACACCTAACCCTCCAAGTTAGGACTTTTCACCTAGCCCTCCAAGTTAGGACTTTTCACCTAGCCCTCCAAGCTAGGACTTTTCACCCAACCCCTCCGAGTTAGACCTTCATCCAACCTAGCCCTCCAAGCTAGGATATTTCACCCAACCCCAGTTGGGACTTTTCACCTAACCCTCCAAGTTAGGACTTTTCACCTAGCCCTCCAAGCTAGGACTTTTCACCTAACCTTCCGAATTAGGACTTTTCACCACCTGGCTTCACTCACCATGACCCGGCTTCACTCACCGGGATTTCCAACACCTGACTTCACTCACCAGGACCCGGCTTCACTCACCGAGATTTCCAACACCTGGCTTCACTCACCAGGACCCGACTTCACTCACCGAGATTTCCAACACCTGGCTTCACTCACCAGGACCCGGCTTCACTCACCGGGATTTCCCACACCTGACTTCACTCGTCAGGACCCGGCTTCACTCACCGGGATTTCAACCTAGCTTCACAAGCTAGGACCTGACTTCACTCACCAGGGTTTCATGCCCAGTCCCCGACCAGGACTTTAACCCAAATTCGCTCAACCAAACTTAAATCATTGTCAAACACCAAAACAACAACCGGGCCAGACTGCATCAACATAAACCTCTATTTATGATTGTGTCTGTAAATTTTATCCATCTTTTTGTGCTTAAATTTTTTCGTAGTCATATTGTTTGCTGGTTGAACTTTACAATTGCTTCACAGTCAGTTCTAATGGCAATTTGTTATTTATAACAAATAAAAAGCATAAAGGCAATAAATTACTAATAGGAGTTCAAAATCTAAGTTAAATGTCCTTTCACTTTGTATTTTTCTAAAGCATATCTATATAAAGCTTCAGTGGTTTTAAGATCAATTTTGATGTTTTTCTAAATAATGCTCCCCCATCCTAATTCATGTTTATCTGTTTCTATTACCAAGTAATCTGTGTCTAGTGACAGTGTTAAGACTGGAATGCTTTCAACCATTGCTTTGATCTGTTTCACTAGTTCCATATCTTGTTGGTTAAAATATTTCTGCCATGTGTTTGACGTCTTATTATATAATGATCCGCTAATTTTTCCTATGTTTTTTATATAGGCATAAATGAGAAGTCCTGAAAAAGCTCTAAGTGTCTTTGTGTCTTCCATTTTATCCGGGAAAGCCAAGATTTTGGAAGTAATATAAGATTAAAGTGAAATTTTTCCTTGTTTGATTTCTTTTGTGGCTAGTTTCATCTTCTTGCGGGATACTATAAGGTCATATTTTTCAAATAGGTTAAAGATCATATGGAGATGAGCATAGTGTTCATCTTTTATTTTTGAGAAAACTAAGATGTCATCAATATACACACATGTGAATAAAGAGACATCTTTACCTATATCATCCATTTTTCTTTAGAGATTTGTGTTGCTACCTTAAGCCCAAATGACATGACTAGCCAGTCAAAGTGTCCTTCTAGACATGAGAAGGTTGTCCATTCTATAAAATCAGGATGCATCTTAACTTACCAAAATCCTGATTTCATATAGAATTTTGAGTACTATTCTTATATATATATATATATATATATATATATATTAAAGGTTTGCTATGCTAAGGACTTTTCTGTGTAAACTCTGTTCAAACCTTAATCATTGTTTCGGTTTAAAATATTTTTATACTTAATACTATAACCTAACCACTAAAGCTTAAGGGCAAAATCTTAAACAGCATAATCACAGGTTAAAAAAAATAAAGCAAAAAATAAAAAAAATCAAATACACTTGGTCAACATGAGTTTACGTGGTAAAGTCCTTAACATAAAATTTTTCTATATATATATACATGTTGGGATTGATCGGCCAGTAAGAGGAGGATGAATTGCCGCTGAAAAATGAAATCAATCTTTTGTCTTGCTCAACAAAGATAAAAATTAGTTCACAAGCAAATCAATACTATAAAATAAATATTAACTACTACAATGAAAAGAGACACAGACGAGTTATTTGGTTTGCAACCTAGGAGGTTACTAATCCAAGACAAAAGAATGCTTAATCTCTAAATGTACTCCTTGAGGGCGGAGAAGTTTCTTACATAATTTAGAACTCAGAGAAAATAGAAGAATGCTATTACAGAATTTGTTACAGTTGGAATTGATGAAATGAATTAAATTTAGGGGTCCATTTATAGCCCTTGTGAAAGCTTATCGTAAAGCTGATGTGGTGCTTCTCAGGCATCTGAGTGCATACGGGTGCCTAACACTTGATCAATACTTATTCATGTCGCAATGGCTGTAAAATGACTACTTTCTGGATAGAGTATGGACACTCGGGAGCACGAGTCAATACGGGCGCACGGTAATATGGGCGCCCGAGTTCAACCAAGTGTCCCCATGCTAGGGCGCCCGAGTTGACCTGGTCAATAACTTGTTGACCAGTCTTTCGGTGGGTCTCTTGGGTGATTTTAGGCCATCCGGAGTTGGGCTCACCCGAATCTGTCCCCATCCTTTCTCCTTGAGCGGGCTTCCTCTCAGCTTCTCGTCCCTCGGATATCGCACGTGTTCTTCTCGCTCCACCGGTATACTTTTCCGTAGACCTCCACATCTCTTGGATGCACTGAGGCTGTCGGCTCTCTTCCTGTGACATCCTTCTCGTCCGTTGTGTCTTCCGCTTGACTTCCTGTACTCCTAAGCTCCTGCACACTTAAACACGGGGATCAGATACCAACAGGATCTAACTTAACTCGGTTGACCACATCAAAACTCACCCGAGGTACTTACAATCTCTCCATTTTTGATGTGCATTAATCCGAGTTAAGTAAGGGTTAAACATAACAATATAAAATGTTGGCAATGCAATACAAAAATAATTTACAATTTAAACCTCCAATTTTTCTATTTGAGCATTCAATTTTTTATTTTTTAAAATTTAGTTTATCATATATTTCTAAAGGGCATGCAGAGGCTAATTTCCTTTTTAATTTTGTATTCTTTATTTTTAATTTATACGATGATCTAGTCATGTTTTTAATTCCAAAATAAAACTGATCGGGAGGCAGTAAACATGCCTCACTTACCATGCCGTGTTCGAAGTCGCATTGCTACTTTCTTTTGACGTGGCTCTCCCTTTATCAATGTTTTCTTCTTGGTGGGTGACCATCAATGCTAGTCCGGCATGTTTCTTAAAATCAGACTTATCCGATAAAGACTTGTCCCATGTGACCTTTAGTTTCTTTTGTTTTTTTGACTTGTTTACCTTTAGCCTTGGACAATTCTCCTTGATGTGTCATTCTTCATCACAGTTGTAGCAGCGCATCTTTTTTTACTTTGGGGAATGTTTCTTACCCTTCATTTTATTAAACCTTTTAGATTTAAAATATTTAGACAATTTTTCTACCATGTATGTCGTTTCTTCTTCATTCGCAAAAGATACTTCTTCATATTAGGATTTCCTTGAGTGTAGGATAATGTTGTCCATTTTTATATTCTTTACTACACATCGAGACTAGTGAAGTTCTAAAGTAGAAAATAATTATTTTAAGATACTTACCTCAAGGGTCATAGATATGTACACATCGAATATAGATGTCCAGTCTAAGGTCTTCGGGAAGACGTTAAGAGTATACATTTGTGCGTTGTGATTTAATATCGTTTCTCCGATGTTGGTGATTCCCATTATTAGCTCATTAAGTTTGGCGTGCAGTTGGGCTACTGACTCTCCTTCTTCCATTCGGAGGTTGTTGAGCCGATTCTGAAGCATGTCTTGTTTTGCTAGCTTTGTTTCTAATGTACCTTTGTGGAGCTCCAGGAACTTTTCCCAAAGTTTCTTTGCTGATTTGTAGATTCCGGATTAACTTCTTGCACCGATAGAATGGTTTGCAGTTGAAATTATGTTTTTTTCCGTTTGCCACAAAGTCCACTTGCTCTTTCCTTGTCCACAAGTGTTCTTCTTTGTCCTGACCGTCATTATCTTTGGGAGCTACAAAATCATTATTCATTATTAAAAGAAGTTCAAAGTCTATTTTGAAGAATATCTACATTCACTTTTTTAACATAGCAAATTCCCCCTCGAATTTTAGAGGGTAGATGACTAGTCTGACCATTTTATCATTATTTCAAATGACGATTAGTCCTTCTAGAGAATCCTTGCTCTGATACCATTTGTTGGGATCGATCGGCTGACAGGAGGAGGGGGGTGAATTGCTCTTGAAAAATGAAATCGATCTATTATTTTGCTCAACAAAGATAAAGATTAGTTCACAAGTAAAACAATAACATAAAATAAATATTAACTACTAAAATGAAAAGAGGCACAGACGAATTATTTGGTTTACAACCTAGGAGTTTGCTAATCCAAGGCAAATGAATACTCAATCTCCAGATGTACTCTTTGAGGGCGGAGAAGCCTCTTATAGAATTCAGAACTTAGAGAAAATAGAAGAAAATTATTACAGAATTTATTACAATTGGAATTGATGAAATGAATTGAGATTAAAGGTCTATTTATAGCTCTTGTGAAAGCTTATCGTAAAGCTTACATGACACTTCTCGAGCGCCCGAATGTATATGGGTGTCTGACACGTGGTCAATGCTTATTCATGTCGCAACGACCGTAAAATGACTACTTTCTGGATAGAGTATGGACACTCGAGCGCTCGAGTCAATACGGGCACCCGGTAACATGGGCACCCGTATTGATCTGAAGTGACGCAAGTGACGCGATCTCGAGTGTTGATCGTGAAGAGTCACGATCTGACTGTTGGTGAAGAGAGACTTGATCTGAAGCGTCAGATCAAATCTGGCGACTGAAATCAAAGGGTGATCTGAAAGGTTACAACCATTCAGATTTAATGGATGAGATCAAAAAGCTATCTGAAGGGTTACAACCCTTCAGATCGAATAGTCCAAATTAATCCTAAATCAAAGGTCACACCCACTCACCAAAGGGTACATCATCTATTCTCTTGTATAAATAGAGTCCTCTAGATCATGAATTCATTCATTCATTCAATCTCTAAAGTAATTAGCATTCATCCCATCGTGTGCATTCAGAGTCCGAAAACCCTACAAGAAAGTTCACTAGTCTCGAAATTTATAATACTGCTATTTTGAGACATCGTCGTTGTATCTTGGGAAACAAATTATTGCTATCCGTGAGCACATGTAGCGGAGTAATATCATTTTACGGAGATGGTGTCCGACACTAACTTCGACGAAATTATATCAGTTTGCATCCTCCCGACAGCTTATCCTTACGACGCCACAAAACACATCAAGCTTAATAACCCAAGGCTTCACTCAGTCTCATTTACAACCCTATAGATTCCATCCTTATTTTACAAAGTCAAATAATTCACCGATTTATTAATCAGGCGAGAAGCGACACAAGATCATCCAACGACTTCAATGTCTTCTCGTAGTAGAGATACGATTCATACACCTTCGGGCTCCGGATATGGCGATCCAACTGCATCCAAATAACAATATCAGTGATCAGTCATTCACCAATAATGATCGGTAGTTAGGAATTATTAATGGCGACGATGAATGGATGAACGGCGAACTTCGCTCATGTTGTCGACGAGCTCGTTGGCGGTCTTGACGTAGGACTGGCGGCGCGCCTGAGGGACGGTGGCCATGGCGTTCTTGAGGTCGGCGTCGAGGTACGCCGACTTCAGCCGCACGTAGAACAGGACGTAGCGCCAGGACATGGTGTCGAGCATGTGCCGCATGTTGCGCATCCCCTCCGCCGTCTGCCGGATCCGCGCTGACGCCTCCTCCGGCGACAGCCCCGGCTCGAAGTACTTTTCCCTGAAGAACGACCTCGTACCCCACCTCTGCTCCACCTCCGCTGTCGCGGCCCGCGGCCGCAGACCCAGCGCCGACGAGGCCGCGAGGACGGTGGAGAGCACCGTCCACCGGCGCCGCGTCGAATGGAGTCGGCCCTCGTCGGCGAGGGGAGGTGGAGGGACCAAGGACGGTGGGGGACGGTGCTGCTGGTGGTCGGAGGTGGGGATGTGGCAGAGGATAATGTGCTTGGCGAAGGTGCCCATGGAGGAAGGGGAGGAGGACAAAGCAGAGCAGAGCAGAGCAGCGGTGTGTTTGGGGATGCAAAGGATAAGGATCCTCTTTTCTACCATGTCTTGATTTAATTAATTCTGTCTTTTTCCACGTGGAAATTCTGGGAAAAAAGAATACCCCTAATTATTAAAGCATCTGATTGTTAAAATAAATTATTATTTTACATTCATTTTGCTCACAAATAATATATAGAGAGAATTTTTTATATCAAAAAATATTTAAACTTAATCAAAATTATTTTATGAATCACATCATTTTAATTTTAAAATGATTTAATTGTTGTTATAAATGCACAATGTTATCGTCAAACTAGTAATTGACATTATCTAATTTTTTAGAACCAATTAATCTTAAAACTATTCGATTCAATTTCTCACCCACTATTAAAATAAATCAGAAAACATTCATAGAGATTTATCTAAATGATTAATATTCTTAAAATTATCATTTCATTATAAAAAAATCTCAACACAATGTCACAGTTGGGATTTAATTTTTAAATTCTAATTAATCATTTAAATGATCTAACTGTTGCGCCATTACATTGGATATAAATTAAATTTTAACACATTATAAAAGTTACCAATTAGTTATTATTTGGTCAAAAATCATAATAAAAGGATCAATCACCTTATGTACTCCTTACCGTCTGTCTCTAAATTATATGAAGAGAGATAAATTATCAAATTAGTTTATAAATGACCATTAAATAATTACGAGGTGGAAAGAATTCTCACTACAAAAAAAAACAGCATTCCCGACGGAATTTACCGACGGAATTCCGTCGGTAAAAGGACTTACCGACGGAATACCGACGGAATTTACCCCGTCGGAGACAAATCCGTCAATAGTGAATTACCGACGAAATATATTGCCGTCGGAAAAATTTCCGACGAATATTTCTTTCCGTCGGAACACTTTCCCTACGGAAATTCAATTCCGTCGGAAATTTTCCGACGGAATTAATATTTCCGTCGGAAATTTCCGACGGAATCTACCCCAATTTCCGTCGGAAATTTCCGACGGAATTTAATTTCCGTCGGAATTGAATTTCCGTCAGAAACTTCCGACGGAAAATATATAATTTCCGTCGGTAAGTTTTGTTTTCCGTCGGGAAAAATTCCGATACATTCCGACGGAATTAAAATTCCGTCGGAAATCCGTCGGAAATTCAAAAAAAAATTCTCAGATTTAATTTTTATGTTTGTAGTAATCATATATACACATTTTCTAAATATCAAATTTCAATCACAAACACAAATACCCAACCATCATCACATTCACAACATCAAAAATCACATTCAAACTCAAATAATCACATTCACAAATAACCATTTCACATTTTGAGACAAATAAACTACAAACATATAAACATGTCTCCATTTTGAGACATAATTCATATAAGTGCTCCATTACATAAATAACAAAACACACCTACATAAGACTTCCATAATCTTCTGTTGTGCATCGAAAAAAGTAAGACTTTCATAAGACCTCTATAATAACAAAACATCTCCATTAATAGTTAAGTACTTGAGAATAAATCCATAAGCATCTGCTGCGCATCGGAAAAAGAATGGATCTGAAATTTACTCACCTCCTTTAGCATCAGACTTCAGAATAATCCTGAAAAAACATTAAAAAAAATGCATTAAGCAAATGTGATAGAAATAGAAGAAGATCTTTCTTTGCAATAACAATAATTAAACATCATGTAAACATTGCTAACTTTTTATAACTCTATATAAAGATGGTAAATTTCATGGAAACTACCACCTAGTAAAGGAGAGTAAAAATGATATACTACAGATAGATTTTTAGGTGTAGCAAGTACAAAAACCTTCCCTGTTTCTCATCATTCTCACTGCACCAAAAGATAGATTTCTATCACTGCTTCACTACATTGCTTTTTTTCCTACTTAGGGTGCAAAATCTTTAAGCACCAAAGAAATATCAATAGGCTAAATGCTTGAACACTACAAAATTTAGATCAAGCAACAACTTCAAGTGCCAAATCAGAATAATCAAGGTTTTGAAAGCATAACAGACTGAAATAAACAGACAATCTGTAGACAAAAATTTTTTTTGATAGTATCCACACCTTTTCTTACATTTTTATGGCTGGCATGTTGGATGCCCTTAGAAAAAGATCAACAAAGTACGCGACTAATCAATCCTCCTCTAATTAATTAGGCACTCAATAAAAATTACTAATTATTTATTATAATAGAGTTTGGATAGGGCAATGACAAACAAACAAAATGGATGGAGAATGAATTTCAAAGTTACGTCGACTTTTACTCTCCCAGCTGCTTATTGGATTCTACTTCCTGCATTGTATTAATTCAAACGGATCAATAATGAACAAGAAACTTTTCAAATTCTATAATATGTGAGTTGGACATGATAAATTTATTGAAGCAAAAGATATATCATTTGTCTCGAGTGGTTCAATATTATCAATCTCACGATAAAATATCACTATAAGAAAAATTACGATTTCTGACAGAATTATCAGCGGGTTTCTATTTCATCAGAAATTTAAGAAAAATTACGTTTTGACGGAATTACTGTGGGATTTCTATTTCCGTTGGAACATACGTTCCGTCAGAATATACCGATATTTCTGATGGAATTTTAATTCCGTCGAAAATAATTATCGACGGAATTAATATTCCGTCGGTAATTACCACGCGCGGCCATGTGGATTAAGGTAATTAATTAACGACGGAATCCTACTTCTGTCGGTAATTATCGACGGAAGTAGGTTTCCATGGGTAATTTCCGATCAAAAACCTAATTTTTGCACGATTGACATTTCTCCTCTTCTCGTCACGCGGCGTGTGTCTCTGACTCCTCGTCGGCGTCAGGTACCGGTATGTCTCGTCGACCTCCTCCTCGTCTTCGTTTAGAGTTTAAGGCGGCATTGGGCGTGGTGGCGTTGGGCGCAGCGGCCTTGGTCGCGCTGGGCTTGGCCACGACCTTGGTTGCGACGACTGTGGTTATGGCCGCCAAGACCTTGGCGGCGGGCATAGATGTGGTGGTTGCGGCCTTGGCCGTGGCCGTCGCCAACCATATTTGGCTGCCGCCTCAGGCCGCAACGTCCTTGGGTAGACCTCCGTAGACCTTTGCATCCCTCGGATGCACCGAGCCTGTCGACTCACTTCCCGTGCCATCCTTCTCGACCGCTGCGTCTTCTGCTCGACTTCCTGCACTCTTAAGCTCCTGCATACATAGACACAGAGATTAAACATAGCAGGATCTAACTTGACTCGATTGACCACACCAAACTCACATGGGATACTTACAATCTTTCCCTTTTTGATGTGCATTAACCCGAGTTAAGTTAGGGTTAAAGAACATATGAAATAATAGAATTAAATATATATTTGACAATGTAATTAAATTTTTTTGAAAATTAAGTCTCCCCCTTAATTTAATACTAATTTATCCCACTTTGATCACATAAAAAAAATACGTTAAGGGTAATATCATCTTTAAAAAATATTTAAACTAAAAAATTGTGTAAATTGATTATTGTGGGATCGTTGTGATCGATAGAGGAGGTGAATATCGATTACGTATTTTCAAAAAATCAGATTCAACGCAGCAGAAAAATAAACAAGCCAAAAACAATGCTGACACTTTATTTTATACTTGGTTCGGAGTCTGTGACGGCTCCTACTCCAAGGTCTACGGTTCTTGACTGTTTTCGTTGGGCAATACTATAATTCATAAAAATAAAGTACAAGTATAATGATTTAAGTACAGAAATGAACTGGAAATATTATACCAACTATACTTTAAAGAAAGAGACGATCTTCTCGTTGTAGGAGCGGCGTGTTGTTGATCTTAAACTTCTTTGGCACAGTTAACTTGAGCACGGAAGTTTTATCGCAGTGTGTTTGAATGCTTGAATTGATGTTGGAAGCAAGGGGGGTGAAACCCCTTATATACTACTACTCCGACGCCCGAGAGGCTATAGGGACGCCCTCCACGTCGTCGATTCGTCCGCGTCGTTATCTGCTGACTCGGCCAAATTCTATCCCTTCACGGAGGCTTGGGAGCACTGGGGCGCCTGGGAGCTAACGTGGCACATCCAACCAGCAGCTGCCAGCTCAGCTTTCACCAGCATTGAGAAACACCTCTGGGGCGCTTAAGTCCTCTCAGGCGCCTGACTTCTAGGGCGCCTGAGCCCTCTCAAGCGCCCCTGATCACAGCCAGCTGGTTTCTTTAACCTGCAATCAAAGTTAGTCCAAGAACACAATAATAATATAGTAAATGCATGAATGAATGATAGTTAGAACTGTCTGGTTCTAACTTTGGATTTCAAATGAAATCCTAGGTCGAACCGACGCCTACTATTCCCTCTTCCGGGGAACGCGCCCTCACATACTCTACTCTGGAGAAATTACCTTTTGCCAACTGGCTCCTCCGGTTGGACTTTTACTCGGCCTCCTAAACTCCCAGATCTCGAGATGTCCGTTCCTCGACCCGTCTCTACTTTTGTCCGTAGTCCTCGCTCGGCTAAGTCTTCTGTTTGATCTTCCGAATCAGGTCTTCGTGCCCAATCCTCGACCTGGACTTCGTGCCCAGTCCTCGACCTAGACTTCGTGCCCAATTTCTCGAACTAGGTCTTCGTGCCCAACCCTCGGTTAGGTCTTTGGTGCACAACCCTCGGCTAGGACTTCGTGCCTAGTCCTCGACCAGGACTTCATGCTTAACCTTGCAGGTTAAGACTTCGTGCCTAGGTGAACTAGGACATTTCTGCACACTTCGTAAATCCATTAGAACATAACATAAACTTAACTTTGAACCCTTTGTCATTAACAAAACCATGTTCAATCTGGTGCTTCCGACACCAACAATCTTCCCCTTTTTTATTTATAGCAACCTAGTTCAAAAGTTAAGTTAAAATAATATAAGCAAGAAATGAAATACAGTTAAGCAATAGATTCAAGATTAAGGCAATTTTACTAAAGTTTGAAAAAGTTGGAAAAGCTTTTAACTCTCCCCCTCAATAAGTTATCTCCCCCTTGTTTTTAAATTATTTGCAATTTTTAAAAGAAAACCTTGTAAAATTGAAATAATGCATAAAGCTCCTCATGATTTGAAATTTCCCCCCTGAAGCTTAAAAGAAAACATGTAATTTTCAATTTGAAAAATATTTTCTAACTTCATTGAAAAAATTCTAAGTATGAAAAAGATCATTACTTTGAAAATAGTTCTAATCATGAGTTTGAAAAGGTACTTTGAAAACTTCTGAATAAAAAAAACTCTATGTTAAAGTGAAAACATCTTTTGAAATAAAGAGCATTCTTTCAAAACCTCGAAAACAAAATTTTGAAATAATTAAGTGTTTTGAAAAAGGAAAAATTAAAAAAATCTTTTTAACATACTTTTTCTACTCTCTCCCTTTGTCATATATAAAAAAAATATTTGTAACAGATATTCTTTAAAAGAATATTTAATTTTTTCTACTCACCCCCTTTTTGAAAAAAATTTGATTAAGGAGAAAGAAAAAAATTGAGTATCAGAGCTTATGAGTTTTGAAAACATAATTTTTTTTGAAAAAGTAATTCTAAAAATAATGCCAAGAGTTATTTTTTAAGAAAGCAAATACTAAGTTTTAAGTGACAAATTATGAAATAATTAAGCAATAACCAAGAATTGATACTAAAGAATAGAATTTGGACCAAGTTTATATTCCTATTGAGTCTAAGCATGATTTAAGTCTAAGAAAAGTAAACCATGCAATAAATAAAATTTGAAAAATAATCAAATCTTAATTCCTTGGGCCCTTATTTAACCCATTTTGTTACTTACTAACTGTTATAAAACAGTAGTTTTTACTTGGGTTAGTCAAGTTAAGTATTCTGATCAAATTAGATTTTCTAAGCTTGATTACTTGACTTGATGATGTTCAATTGTATTTATTGCCTCAACTACTCTTGATGCACTAACTTAAAGTGTCTTATCCCAAGTGGTAAGCATGGAGACATATGTTGCCTGAGGTTCCGGGTTCGAGTCCTCTTAGACTGAGATATTATTGCCAATAATATGCGAGATATTATTTCAATAATTATGCTCTTATCAACCAGTGGTACTATGCCTCCAGAAATCCTGGAAGGGGGTTTCTGATAGAGGGGACTGTTTCGACGATGGGGCTAGTCGCTATAAAAAGTTTACTCATCCCAATTTTTGCCCCCACGGGCTGGCTCGGTTGGTAAGGCGTCTGGCTGCTTACATCGGATGTCTCAGGTTCGAGAGTCGCCAGTCGCACACGGGGTAAAAACTTGGTCTGCTGGCTTAAATCCTCTCGGCCCCAAGCACCTTACCCCACCAGTAAAACCATGATTTACCCCCTCTGGACACTTGTGGGGTCGGGACCAGGGGGCCACTAAGGTAGCGGTTCCACCTTTTTGCAACTAACTTAAAGCATCCTGAGTCAAAGCATATACCTAAGCATCTTAACCCAGTCTAAGTTATCAATCAAAGTATCATATTGTGCTTGTGAGATGCTGACTTCTAAATCTATAGAAGCATGCAAACTAGGGTTAAATCTTAATCTAAGTCCATAGCGAAGAAATCCTTAGTTTTAAAGGGGATAATATTTTGAAAAAACTACGTCAAAAAAAGTTAAAACAATATGATTTTGAAAATATAATTTTTAAAAAAATAGTTAATAATTTTTGAAAAAATGATGATAAAAAATGACAAGAATTATCAAAAACTCATAGGTGAATAAATAAGCCTACTCTACTGAGCACATTCCTAGTTGTCTTCTTAGTGAACTAAACTCAGACTCAGGTAGTGGTTTAGTGAAAATATCAGCTAAGTTAGACTTTGATTCTATGTAAGTACAATTTCGCCCTGGCTACATGATCCCTAACAAAGTGGTATTTTACTTTAATATGTTTAGTTTTGGAATGGTGAATGAGATTTTTTGTAAGATTAATTGAGCTAATATTATCAATGTAGACTTTAGTGTTATTGTATGTCAATTGGAAGTCCTTAAGGGTATGCATCATCCATAATAGTTGAGTTACACATTCTCCCAGGGCTATATATTCATCTTCAGTTGCAGATAATGCAACACAGTGTTGCTTTCTACTGCACCAAACTAACTAAGTTGTGACCCAACATCTAGCAACTTCCACTAGTATTTTTTCTAGAGTAACCTAGTTGGTCAAAATTAGACATCCTAGGATATCAAATTTCTACATTTAGAGTGTCTTTAATATATCTAAAAATTCTTTTAATAACACTTAAGTGAGATTCCTTAGCACAGGTTTGGTACCTAACACAAATATCTACGGCAAATAAAATAACAGATCTGCTAGCAGTTAGGTAAAGTAGGTTACCAATAGCACTTCTAAAGTGCTTCAAGTCCACTGGTTTTCCTTCTATGTCACTATCTATTTTGACTTTAGTTGTCATAGGGGTATTAATGTTTTTAGAGTTTTCCATTCCAAATTTTTTAATTAATTCTTTTACATATTTAAATTGATGAACATAATTTTCATCTTTAGTTTGTTTAATTTGAAGTCTTAAAAAAAAGGTTAGCTCACCTACAAGGCTCATTTCAAATTCACTTTCCATTACTTTTATAAATTTCTTTAAAAAATTTGTATTGGTTGAGCAAAAAATTATATCGTCTACATAGATTTGGCCAATAAAAATATCATTTTCTAAGGTTTTAACAAACAGGGCTGGATCAATTTGGCCTTGGTTAAACCCCTTAGAAACTAAGTAATTGAATAGTTTTTCATACCAGACTCTAGGTACTTGTTTAAGTTCATAAAGGGTATTTTTAAGTTTAAAAACATAACTAGGATGTTCTAAGTCCTCAAAATCTAAAGGTTGACTTACATATATTTCCTCCTTTATAAATCCATTTAGAAAAATAGATTTGACATTCATTTGATATAATTTGAATCCCTTATGGGCTGCATAAGCTAAAAGTATCCTAATTGATCCTAATCTAACTACAAGTGCATAAGTTTCATCATAATCCAATCATTCAATTTGACTAAATTCTTTAGCTACTAAGCGAGCTTTATTCCTTACTATTTCTCCTTTGTCGTCTAGTTTATTCTTGAAAATCCACTTAGTATTTATCACAGTCTTACCTTCTGATTTTGGTACCAAGTGTTAGGACCAAAAGGAATTTAGATATCTCCACAATGGTATGATATTGTCCACTTTGGGCCTAAGTCCTCATAGTTTTGCTCTTAGGCTCTCCCAAAAGGCCTCATCCCAATGGAGATATCTTTTTTTCCTATAAGCCTATGATCTTTCCCATGTATTTTCGATGTGGGACTATGTTTTGTGGGATCGGATTGAATCGATAGTGGGGGGGGGGGGGGTTGAATATCGATCGTTAACTTTTTCGAAAAACTTAGAGAGATTGTGCAGCGGAATGTAAAACAAGGCAATGCTAACACGTTCGTTTTACTTGGTTCGGAGTAGCAGTCGGCTCCTACTCCAAGGCCCACGGTCCTTGACCGTTTACGACGGGCAATTCTATATTGCGTAAAATATTACAACTGAAGTTCGAATATAGAATTAAAAAGAAGATACAGCAGTAAAACAATTTTATACCGACGACCGGAGAGGTTGGAAATTCGAAGCCGCGGTTCGTCGTTGGCGCTTGAATCTTGAGCACAGAGCTTGTCGGAGCGGAGTGCTTGAATGAATGCATAGAAAGCAAGTGTTCTTGAAGCTAAGGGGGTGAACCCCTTTATATAGTCGTAGCTGGGGCGCCTGTGTTGAAGGGGGCGCCTGACACGTGGCCTTCTCTGCGCGAACCTCAATCCGCAGACTTGGCCAACGCTTATCCCTTCAACTGGGGCGCCTGAGCTAACTGGAGCACCTGTGTTAACACAGGCGCCTCATATGCAGTCTTGAGGCTTGCTTCGCAGTGGCTGGAGTTAACCCTTTGTCTGGGATGCTTGTCTCAATACAAGCGCCTAGCCGAGCAGGGCGCCTCACTCCATTGAGGCGCCTGGGAGCAGAAACCTTCATCCCTTCATTCCTACAACCAGGGTTAGTTCCAAAACACAAGAAACATATAAATAATATAGATTTAATCATGATTTACAGCCTGAGCTATCTTGATTCTGACTTTGGGCTTCCCAAATGGAGCCCTAGGTCGAACCGAGGCCTAATGTTCCCTCCATGGGGAACGCGTCCTCACCTACTCCTCTCAGGAGATTTTACCTGTTTGTCAACCGGCTCCTCCAATTGGACTTTTGCCCAATCCCCCGGATCAGGTCTTCATGCCCAGTCCACGACCAGGACTTACTGCCCAGCTTCACCCACCAGGTCTTCGGTGCCCAACCCTCGGCCAGGACTTATTGCCCAGCTTTACTCACCAGGTCTTCGGTGCCCAGTCCACGACCAGGACTTATTGCCCAACCTTATGTCAGGACTTAGTTGCCCAGCCCGCGGCCAGGACTTAGTGCCCAATTCTTAGAACCAGGACTTCGTGCCTAGTGTACCTAGGACTTTACCTGCACACTTGATTATCCTCGTTAGATCACAACAAAACCTTAACTTCTGAACCCTTTGCCATTATCAAAACTCAGGTTTGACTTTGGTGCTTTTGGCACCAACATGTTTGCAACCTTGCAACCCCAACAATCCATCCCCCCCCCCCCAAACAAAGGACCACAAGCTCCCCCTCAAACAGAAACCCTCTCCGTTTGATGTCCGATCCTCAACCCACCAGGAATTTCTGCCCCTCGGTCCACCCAACCTACTAGGATTTCACTACCTAGCCGCAACTAGGACTTCTCTGCCTGGTGTCTGGTCCTCTTGATCAAGACATGGGAGCTCACACATCCTTTATTCAAGGCTTAACCCACATGGTTAGATCTGGATCATGGCTCTAGCTCGTGCTTCTTCCGGCGGTTAGTCCGGTGAAGAGCGACCTGGCTCTGATACCAATTGTTAGGACCGAAAGGAATTTAAATATCTCCACAATGGTATGATATTAATTGTCCACTTTGGGCCTAAGCTCTCATGGTTTTGCTCTTGGGCTCTCTCAAAAGGTCTCATCCAACGGAGATATCTTTTTTTCCGTATAAGCCTATGATAATTCCCATGTGTTTTCAATGTGGGACTATGTTTGCAACCTTATAACCCCTACACTATGTCCCAGACTTGATTTCTCTCAAATTGGGCTAACTCTTCCTGCATAGTTATTATCCTGTCTAGGGCAGGTAATGCTTCTTCTATTGTCTTGGGTTCAATCTTAGAAATCAAGGCAATTTGGCTTAGGTTTCTATAGGATGATCTTGTTCTAACACCTAAAGTTGGGTCACCTAAGATTTGGTCAATTGGATGATTTGACCTAGTCCTACATGATGATTCAGGTTGTTCAAGTTCGGGTTCAACTGTTTGATTTGGTTCAATTAATGGTTAAATGGTTTGATACGAATTTGGTTCAGATATTAACTCTCTTTCTTCTAGGTCTTGGTCTGAATTGTTTGCAGTTGGTTGATTGGTTAAGTCGGGTGACTTGGTTAAATTAGTTGGTGTTGTTATTATTTCTTCATCAAATATTACATTTGTAGTTTCTTCAATTTTGAGGGTATGTTTGTTATAGACCCTATATGCCCTACTTGTAGTTGAGTACCCTACAAAAATTTCTAGGGTTGATTTTGATTGAAATTTTCCTAAGTAGTCTTTAGTATTTATGATATGTACCTTAAACCAAAAAACGTTTAAATAATATAAATTAGGTAGTTTATATATGATAATAAATTTCATAGGGAGTTTTATTATGTCTTTTATTTATTAGGACCCTATTTTGGATGTAACAGGCTGTGTTTATTGCTTCTGCCCAGAATTGATTTGATAAATTATATTCGTTAAGCATAGTCTTAGCAGCTTCTTGAATGGTCATATTCTTTCTTTCAACTATCCCATTTTGTTGGGGGGTTCTAGGGCAAGAAAATTTATAGGTACATCATTCATTTTACAAAATTCATTAAATTTTAGATTTTCAAATGCCCCCTAGTCACTTCTAATTCTTTTGATTTTAGTATCTTTTTTATTTTCAAGTACTTTACATAAATTGTTAAATATTTCAAAAGTTTCATCTTTGATTTTCAAAAACTTAACCAGGTAAATATAGAGTAATCGTCAATAATTACTAAGTAGTATCGATTTCCGCTTAGTGACTTGGCTCCATGAGAATCAAATAGGTCTAGATGTAGGAGCTTAAGTGTAGTTTGGGTTAAGTCTGATTGGGCATGTTTGTGGGTTGACTTTGTTTGTTTACCTTATTGACATGGGTTACAAATTGAATTTTCAAAGTTTCTAAGCTCAGGGATACCCTTAACTAGTTCATTTGACTTAGTTTTGAAATTAATTTTGTGTGGGTGTGACCTAGTCTTCTATGTCATAAGTTAGTTTCTTCTTGTTGGGTTAGAAAATATTTAGGTGAAGATGGTAGGTTAATAACATAAATATTATTTTTCCTAATTCTCTTAAGGGTTACTTCTGGGTCTTATAAGTTCCTAATAAGGCAGTCTGAATTAGAGAAGGTAACTATATAACCAGTATCACAAAGTTGACTAATGTTAAGTAAGTTAAATTTAAAATGATCAACCAATAACATATTTTTAATAATGAAATCAGAGTTTAGTTCAATATTACCTGAACTAATTAGCTTAAGTGTGACATTGTTACCAAATGCCACTGAACCTAGATTCTTGTACTTGATTTTGGTGAACTCCAATTTGTCTCCAGTCATATGCTTGGAGCATCCACTATCCAATATCCACTGGTCCAAATCTTTATGTTCTCACACATAAAGTGCCCTGATTTGAATCCATTTATGTAGAGGTATAACTATAGATGAATTGAGTTTCACTGCCTAGTTTGTCTCAACCAATCTGAGTTATCAGTCATGTTACTCCTATGGGTATATCTGTGAGACAGGTTTTAGCTTTATTAGTATAATCTGCCTAGTTTGTTGAGTTAAATTTTGAAAAAATATTTAAGTTGAATTTTTAAATTTTGAAAAATGGTTAAGTTAAATTTGAAGTAAGTTGAATTTTGAAAAATGTTCAACTTAAATTTGAATTAAGTTGAATTTTAAAAAATGTTTAAGTTAAATTTAAATTAAGATTTTTTAAAAAAATGTTTAAGTTGAATTTTTAAAAAATATTTAAGTTGAATTTAAAAAATGTTTAAGTTGAATTTAAAAAAAAATATTTAAGTTGAATTTTAAAAGAAATGTTTAAGTTGAAATTTAAAAAAAAAGTTTAAGTTGAAATTTAAAAAAAAAATTAAGTTGAAATTTTAAAAAAATGGTTAAGTTAAATTTTGAAAAATGGTTAATTTAAATTTGATGTAAGTTTGAATTTTGAAAAATGAATAAGTTAAATTTGAATTAAGTTAAGTTTTGAAAAATATTTAAGTTAAATTTGAATTAAGTTAAATTTTAAAAAAAATATTTAAGTTGAATTTTTTAAAAAAATGTTTAAGTTGAATTTTAAAAAAAATGTTTAAATTGAATTTAAAAAATAATTGTTAATTAAGTTTGATCAATTAAAGGTGAAATTGATTAGGTTGTAAGGTTGGTTGGGTTGAACTAATCTTTTAGGTCCTAAGCATCTCACCATTTTCTAAGTAACAATACATGGTTCCCTTATCTGTTTTATGAGATGCATTAAAATTTATGTTTTGAATTTAAGTGAAAAAAAACTATGATTTGATTGAACCTTATGTTAGATTCAAGTTTAATAATTAATAAATTAAAAATATATTTTAATAATCGGCTTCCAGGTCGTGGCGAAACATAGGGGTCTTCTTAGTTATCGGAGCAACGACCCTTTCCTTTAAAAAGCCTTTTAAAGAAATTTTATTTTCAAGTTATTCTTTGAGAAACTCTAGTCTAACTAGTAGAGGATATTGCGAGATAGCTTCGGCTAGTTCCACCAGACTAAAAAGACCAAATAGGGTACATCTTACCCTACCTGACTCCTTAGACAGACTTTCCTAACGTACTATCATCTCGCCCCACCCTAATACTAGGTTATGCAAGTTTCAATCAAGTCAGGTCCTTATCTAACCATTTCTATTCCTAAGCATGACAATTTTACAAAAATAAATAAACAATCATCGAGCAATAATTCAAGGAAATATGCAAGGAAATCATCTAATTATGAAAATAATTTTTCTATTTGGTCCCCTAGACTAAAGCCTCGATATGGACTATCTAGGATGTGAATAATATCTTTGGGGATCCAATAATGATTTGGTCCTGCTTGATTAGTCAAGCTTAGCTTAGGGACCCATGCTTGGACTCGGGTTTCAGTTTGGTTCAATACAGAGTTATAAGATCTGTACTGTGAGTTGGTTCGGTAGCCAAGTCCAGATCGATTGAGAACGGATTTCTGTTTTCCAAAAATCATGTCAAGATTCTTGGAACCCGAGGTAAACCGTTCTAGGGCAACTCTAAGTTCCTTCACCTGAGTTTTCATGGAGGAATTCTCTTCCTCAAGTTGTTGAACTTAAGTTGAGGTTCCTTCCTAAATAGTCTCAGTCAAGGAACTTGAGTTGGCCTCCTCCTTTAGGACTTTTACCTCTAGTTGGAGGGACTCAACCCGGATGTTGGCTTTGGCCAACTTACGTGACAAATATGAAATTAAATCATGCAATTGAGACTCAAGAAAACCCCTTACAGTGATTCAGCCGTCTTCTGACATAGATAGTGTTTCGGCTTCGCGACTTTCTTCCAGCTCTGTTTCTGACTCGTTGTCGAGTTCTTCCGATACCGTCAGCGCGAGGAGGTTGGAGTGCGGTGTTTCTTCTTCGTCCTCCGAAGATGACTCGTCCCACGTTGCTTGAAGTGCCTTCTTCCTCCTTGTCTTCTTGTCCTTCTTCAAGTTAGGACACTCCGATTTGAAATCTCCCTTCTTGTTGCACCCATAACAGGTGATTTTAGTCTTGCCCTTTTGACTGGTGCTTGGTTCAGTTGGATCATCCTTTGGCTGAACAATCTTCTTCTTCTTTTTCTGCCCTTTGATCATCTTGTAGTAGTTTCGAGCCATTCTGACTAGCTCGGGATGGTTGAGTCGTCGTTGTCAGATTCTGAGTTAGAATTAGACTCGGGCATCGATTGCGGCTTTTTCTTCTTTAGTTTGCCTGGGACTTTTCCTGCAATAAGAGCAACACCTTTCTCGTCCTGTGTAGAGTTAGTCTACACATATAATTCTAATTCCGAAAATAATTCATCTAATTTGATTTTTGATAGCTTACTCGAAACCTTGTACGCATCTACCATAGATGCCCACAAAGAGTTTCTGGAGAAAGAATTTAAAGCATACCTTATTAGGTCCCGATTTTCTACCTTGTGGTCGATGGTGTGAAGTCCATTCATTAGCTCTTGAATACATGCGTGAAGTTAAGCAACAGTTTCGCCGTCTTGCAGCTTAATATTGTATAGCTTGTTGAGGAGCAGATGTGGCTTGCTGATTTTGGTATCCGACATTCCTTCGTGCAATTCGATCAGCTTATTCCAAAGCTCCTTTGCACTGTTGAAGGGTTCGATGCGGTTGAGTTCTTCCTTGGTTAGGCCACACTGGAGGGTCTATGATGCCTTCGCGTCCGCTTTAATCTTCTTCTTTAGAGCAGCATCCCACTCTGTGTATCCCAAAAGTTCGCCTTGTGCATTCTTCGGGATCTCCAATCCGGCCTGGATGATTATCCACATTTCCACCTGAGTTTTCAGGTGTACCTCCATTCGGTTCTTCCAGTAAGAGAAATTCTCTCCTGAGAAGAGAGGAGGTCGGGTTGTGCTATAACCTTCTTTCTGGGTCATGGAAAGTCCTCAAAAGTAATAAACAACAAATTGGTTCCAAGACTTGGTCTTGGATTAGTAGTGCGGTATAGAAGTATATAATTTAAAATTCCCGAATGGTGTTGCACCAACTTCGAGAAAACGAGAGAATCCATGAATGAAAACGAAATAAAAAAGAAAATATCAGAAAGAGGTAATAATACCTTTTCTGATAGAAAATAATGTGAAAATCTGAAAAATGCTCAACTAGTGGTTTCACCGAGATTGAGCCACCCGCTCTGATACCACTTGTGGGATCGTTGTGATCGATAGAGGGGGGGTGAATATCGATTAGGTATTTTCAAAAAATCAGATTTAATGCAGCGAAAAAATAAACAAGTCAAAAACAATGTTGACACTTTATTTTTTACTTGGTTCGGAGTCTGTGACAGCTCCTACTCTAAGGCCCACGATCCTTGACCATTATCGTTGGGCAATACTATAATTCGTAAAAATGAAGTACAAGTATAATGATTTAAGTACAGAAATGAACTGGAAATATTATACCAACAACACTTTAAAGAAAGAGATGATCTTCTGGTTGTAGGAGCGGCGTGTCGTTGATCTTGAACTTCTTTGGCGCAGTAAACTTGAGCACGGAAGCTTTGTCACAGTGTGTTTGAATGCTTGAATTGATGTTGGAAGCAAGGGGGGAGTGAGACCCCTTATATACTGCTGGTCTGGCGCCCGAGAGGCTATAGGGGCGCCCTCCACTTCGCTGATTCAGCCACGTCATTATCCATTGACTCGGTGAAATTCTACCCTTCTCGGGTGCCTGGGAGCTGACATGGTGCATCCAACCAGCGGCTGCCAACTCAACTTTCGCCAGCGCTGAGAAACACCTCTGGGGTGCCTGAGTCCTCTCAAGCGCTTGGCTTCTCGGGCACCTGAGACCTCTCAGGCGCTTGGCTCACGAACACCTGAGCCCTCTCAGGCACCCTTGATCGTAGCCAGCAAATTTCTTTAACCTGCAATCAAGGTTAGTCCAAGAACACAATACTAATATAGTATATGCATGAATGAATGACAGCTAGAGCTGTCTGGTTCTGACATTGAATTTCAAATGAAATCCTAGGTCGAACCGACGCCTACTATTCCCTCTTCCGGGGAACGCGTACTCATCTACTCCACTCTGGAGAAATTACCTTTTGCCAACCGGCTCCTCTGGTTGGACTTTTGCTCGGCCTCCTAAACTCCTGGATCTTGAGACGTCCGTTCCTCGACCCGTCTCTACTTCTATCCGTAATCTTCGCTCGGCTATGTCTTCTACCCGATCATTTAGATCAGGTCTTCGTGCCCAGTCCACAACTAGGATTTCATGCTCAATTCCTCGAATTAGGTCTTCGTGCCTAACCCTTGGTCAGGTCTTCGGTGCCCAGCCCTCGGCAAGGACTTCATGCCCAGTCCTCGACCAGGGCTTCGTGCTCAACCCTGCAGGTCAAGACATCGTGCCTAGGTGAACTAGGACTTTCCCGCACACTTTGTAAATCCATTAGAACATAACACAAACTAACTTTAAACCATTTGCCATTATCAAAATCAGGTTCAATCTGGTGCTTTCGGCACCAACAACTATGTTTGAAGCAAAATTGAAAGACAAAAACTAACATTAGTAATGTAAGATGCATTTTGAAAAAAAATCATAGAAAATTATTTAGACATCCAAAATTTTTAAAAAATTCTATTTTTCAATTATTGATGTAAAAGTATTTTTGAAATTAAAAATCATATTTTCAAAGAAGTTATCTTTTTGTAAAAAAATAATTAAATTTTTATATAAGTTGGAAAACTAGTAGATTCATCTCTAAAAAAAATTTGTTAAGTGTGAGAAGATAATTTTTATTTGAGAGTTGATAACGTTCGAAAAGAATGACAATTATAACATCACTAGGATGAAATTAAAAGCTAACAATTTAGCATATATTTTGGGATCCAAAATAAATTCTTACCAACAGGGTTAACTAAATATTTTGTAGAAATATAGTTTCTGAGTACTTTTGCAATTTGGCCCTTATGATATTGTAAATATTAATTTGAACATGCATGGTTATATTTTAATTTTTTAACTTGAGCATTCAAATTTTTATTTTCTAATTTCAATTTATCATACATATCTATTGGGCATGCTGATGCTAATTTTTTTTTTTCAAATATAGATTCTTGAATTTTAATTTACATTCAGAGGCTCCCCTTTCATCGCTGTTTTCTTTTAACGTGGCTCCCCCTTTATCGATGCTTTCTTCTTGGTGGGTGGCTATCAGTGCTAGTCCGACATGTTCCTCGAGATCTGATTCTTCTAATGAAGAATTATCCCATGTTGCTTTTAGGTTGTGGGTCTTTGACTTCGTTGCCCCTTTTCTTTTATTCTTAAACTTTGGGCAATTTTTCCTAACGTGTCCCTCTTAGTCGCAGTGATAACATTTTATCTTCCTCTTACTCCGAGGGTGTCTTTTGGCCAGCATCTCATTAAATTTATTAGATTTAAAAAATTTCTTAAATTTTCTTACCATGTATGCTGCTTCCTCTTCATCGGTTGAAGACACTTCATCATTTTGGATCTTCCTTAAGTGTCGTGCAATGTTGTCCATCTTTTTACCATTTATTGCATACCGAGACTCGTGAAGTTCTAAGGTACAAAATAACTATTCTAGAGTACTTACCTTTAGGTTCTTGGAGATATAGTATGAATCAATTATCGAAGTCAAACTCCAAAGTTCTTGAAAATGCATTTAAAGCATACCTTTAGGAATCTCAGTTCGTTATCATTTCTCCAAAATTCATGAGTCCGGTGATTAATTCCCTTATCCTTGCATGTAGTTGCACCACCGTCTCTCCTTCATCCATCCAGAAGTTGGTTAGTTGGTTCTAAAGGATATCTCGTCGTGCCAGCTTCGCTTCCAAGGTCCCTTCATGCAACTCCAAAAATTTCTCCCAAAACTCTTTCACTGACTTATAGGTTCCGATATGGTTGACTTCTTGTGCCGGTAGAACAGTTAGCAGATGGAATTCTGCTTTCCTGTTTGCTACAAAATTCGCTTGCTCCTTTTTCGTCCACAGGCTCTCGTCTTTATCTTTATTCTCAGCGTCTTTCGAGACTTCAAAACTATTTTTCATTATTAGTAACAAATCAAAATCAGTTTTAAAAAATACCTATATTTTTCACTTCCAACTAGCAAACTCCCCCTCGAACTATGGTGGGTAGATGACTGGTTCGACCATTTTGTACTTGCTTCAGTTGACGATTAGTCCTTCTGGAACGTCTTGGCTTTGATACCACTTGTCGGTGATTGTGCGATCGACAAGAGAGGATGAATTGCCCCTGTAAATATAAATCTATCTTTTGTCTTGCTTAAACAAAGATGGATGTTAGTTATAAAAAATAAGTAACATAAGCGAAAACAACTATGTGAATGAAAAAAGACACAGACAGTTACTTGGTTTGTAACCAGAAAGGTTATTAATCCAAGGCAAAACTAAGTTCAATCTCTAGATCGAACTCCTTGGGGCAGAGAAGTCTCTTACACATACTAGAACTCATAAAGACATAGAAAAACTCAGTAGAAATTTGTTTACAATGAATTGATGTTTATAACTGAACTTTGTTGGGGATCGAATGGCCCGGCTAGAGGGGGTGAATAGTGCGTCACCCTCAATTCGTCGGTTCTCTCCTACATTCGTTAGTGTGCACGTGGAATAACAATTAAACTAAAACTAACAAGAAGAGAGACAAACCAATTGACGTGGTTCGAAGATAAAACTCCTACTTCACGGCTGTCCATAAGGTGGACGATCCTGATCCGTTAGTGGATGACTCCTGGAAGACCTCCGGCTAGCTTGTGTAGCTTCTTGTGCGTGGAAAAACCTCACCACAAACTCATACAAGACCTCTGAGCTTAGTAGACTACTAATAGGGGTTAACCACCTCTATTTCGTCAACCTTGGTCATGCAAATCAAGCTCTCTTAAATATAGCTCGTTACTGATCCAGCCGTTACTAGTCAACTAATGCCAACACCAGTCGACTGACAGCTATCGAATTCAAATGTACAACCTAACGTTCGAATTCAGCTAACACCAGTCAACTGCACAGAAGATCAGTCGACTGATCCTTCTGTGACCTCTAACAGTCGACTGCTCCCATACCAGTCGACTAGTAAACTCCTAAACCTAGGGTCTCCCTTCCTGAATATAGTTCACTTGCACTCGGACTCTTACAACTCACTTGACTCTTCATCGCAGCTTGACTCTTGCCTTCAAGCCTTCTTCGCTTTGGTTCTCATCCCCCGGATGCATACAAGCTTGTGGCTCATCCTCATGTCATCTTTTGTGTATGCCTCGAAGTGTGTTTCTCTTGGCTCATCATTGTTGCCTTGTTCACGGTCCCTCGGATGCACCATCCTTCACCGGATCCGAAGCTATCAAGTTAAGTCATCTCTGTATCTTGCAAAACCTGCACACTCAAATACACATATTAAATACAAGGGTGAACCTAACTTAAACTCTTTATCCAAACATCAAAACACATGGTCCAATGGACTATAGATTGCCTCAATGGGCTCTGGGGGTCTATTTATAGCCCCAGTCAAATCTATTCGATCGTTGACGTGCCCCTATACGGGCACCCGAGTGCTTAAGGGCACCTAACACGTGGCTTATGGGTTATCCACTGTGCAACATTCTCGAACGGCTAGTTCTAGATGAGTTATGGCTTCTCGGATGCCCGTATGCACTGGGGTGCCTGGGAACATGGGCGCCCGAGTGACTTTAGGTTAGCACAGTGTTGACTAGTCTTCAGCGGGTTTTCCTAGGTGATCTCAGGCCTTCCAGAGCTGGGCTCACCCGAACCCTCTTCTAGCCTTCTCCTTAAGAGTGCTTCCCCCTAGCTTCTCGTCCCTCGGACGTCGTGCGCGTCCTTCTCGCTCTATCGGTGTACTCTCCGCAGAACTCCACGTCTCTCTGATGCATTGAGCCTGTCGGCTCTCTTCCCGTGTCATCCTTCTCGACTGTTGCGTCTTCCACTCGACTTCCTGCACTCCTAAGCTCCTGCACACTTAGACATAAAGATCAAACTCAATAGGATGTAACTTGACTCGATTGACCACATCAAAACTCACCTGAGGTACTTACAGTAATACCAAACCTATTCAATTTACTTATCAGAAATTCTTGATAAAGGAAATCCTTCATCTCCTAGTCTACATGCCTCCATGTAGTACCAGATACAAAGACTCACTCTTTAAATTTTTGGTTATGTACGTCGATACCCGATGCCCATTTAGAGTAAAATTGCATGTAAAAATATTAAAGTATGAGAAATATGCTATAAATAAAATCATATATGAGTTTGTATTACTATTAACAAAAATTCTTATGTCTCTCCAACAACTCTCAACACTATATGACCATGGGGTGCGACTGGCTGCTCGCTATGATAATATCTGTAAAATAATATTATAACACATCAAAATAATATTACTAGCATGATAATATTTGCACAAAACAAGATGGAAGCATAACTTACCCGATAAACAAAAAGGCTAATATTTGATCATCATTATTTTCTAAATTATGAATATTAACAGTTTCTAAGCCCTCATCACTAGTCTATTAGTTCAACAAGTTTCTCACTGCAAGACATCTCTCCATCATTTATTTCCTCATAAGTAACATTGACATCTACAAGTAATTGAAATGTAGATTAAAGTTGTAAATCAATTGAATGTCTCTCCACTTCATGATTCTAAATACATCATGGTTTTAAGCAGTAATGATGTTCGACATTTCTATGGTCGAGCGAGGCTCCATTCGACAAACAACCAACCATTCACTAGATCTTCTTCTTTTTATTGGGTATTCAAGATTAAAAAAAAAGTTAACCTGCTTGTACATCAAAAATGAAAGATTCAAACTTGTTGAACCTTTTGTTTACATTAACCTCAACTAAATTGTAGTTTGCATGTATTTTGGTACTTGTTCGTAGAGTTGTATCATATCTTGAATATTTGAATATCACACACCTTTTTATAGGTAATGCAAGATATTCAATTTTTATGATATCGTCAAGTCTATCATAGTAATCAAACTCTGTGTTACTATTGTCGATAGATCCTTTAACGTAAATACCAAAATTATAGGTTAATGTTGGTGAATCCTATTGTGCCGCATGGAATTTGAAGCCATCAATATAGTAACCAGAGTACACTATTATCTTATGGAGAAGTCTAGATGTAATATTGATTATCTTGGAATCTTGCACATTTGATATTCTACGATTGTTCGCCTATAAAAGTAGTTATGATATAAATTCGGTGACAATTTGATATGGATGTATAAAATATAAATTACTCTCCAACATACATAGATTTGAAACCATAATGCAAATTTCATCTCTAACTTTTTAGTTATCTCACTTGCACCCATTGATGGATTTTGTAATTATAGTTGTTGTTCGTACAAACTGTCATAGAAGATAATTTTAAGACAATGAGATAGCAAACAAACATAATGAGATTGATGCTTGATTATAGAAGTCAACTCACTTTATATAAGATTTGACCTCATCACAGTTTAGGAGAATGTATGTTCTTGCAACATGGTATTTTTATTGAGTTAACGATCTAGAAATAGATGCACCTATTGTCTCACTAGGAAATTTGAAAATAGAAAGCATCTCTGGATCTATTGGCTCAATATCATCCGAATTTTAAGGACACTTACAATATCTAATTTTCAGATTATCAGCAAAATAATATGAGCAAAAAGATGATGCTTCTTCAAACAAATAAACATTACATATTAAACACTCAACTCTTACTTTGTTACGAACATTATTATTTAATTTACTCAAAAAATATTCAAATAGATAAATCCATCTGTACTACATATAAGACCAGCTAGTTATGTCTTGTAAGGTAGGTGAACTGGTAAATATTCCATTGAATTAAAAAAATCGGGTGAAAAAATACGCTCAAGCTTACATAGTACAAGAGGAATGCCTATTTTTAACCGAAGCATATTAGTCATCATAGTACACCTTGCCATCAAATCTCTAAAAAATATACTCAATTCTATAAGTGCTTGCCAAACATTTTGAGAAAGTAAGTCATGAAAAACTACTGGAATAAGTTTTTGCATGAATACATAATAATCATGACTCTTTATTCCAAACATCTTTAATCTGTTTATATTCACCCATCGAGCCAGATTCGAGGCATAATCATCTAAAAATTTGATTTATTTCATCCAACTAAATAAAGTTTGCTTACTATTTTTGTTCAATGTATAACAAATCTTTGAAAATTTATTGGTTGTTTCATCCTGATACAACTCTGGTCTACTGGCTAGTTTTTTTTAATTCCCCGCATGCCTTTGTAGTTTTTTTAGTTCTTCCAGACACATTCATCACGGTGTTGAAGATATTATTGAAGAAATTTTTCTCAATATGCATCACATCTAAATTATGTCGAATGAGTAGATAGTTCTAATTAGCAGCTCCTAGAAAATACTTCTTTTCTTCCAACCATACTTGCACTGCCTAACAATGTATTTATTTATCTTATTATATTTAGGCTGAGATACTGGTAGGAATTCATAGCTATCTATTTAGTCAATGATTTTTTCACCTAACTCGATTATTGGTGGAAGTTTTCTGACTACAACATTCTTAATGAAAATTTTTTTATTTCACCTGAAAAAGTGTTCAACTTGTAAAAATTTATGGTGACTATCAAACAAAGATACCTTCCCATTGCAAGGTAATTAAAATGAATCAGACTCTGTCATACAATGTAGGCATGTTAATTTATCAGTCGTGCTCCAACCTGACAATATTGAATATGCTGAAAAATCACTAATCATCCATAATAATGCAACATGCAATGTAAAATTAGTTTATTTTAACATCATAAGTCTCCGAGCCTACATTCCATAATTCATTTAGTTTGGCTGTTAGAGATTGCAAGAAAACATCTATCTTCTCTTTCGGATTCGTTGGACATAGAATAAGTCAGTAAGGAACATGAATTCGTCTTTTATGTACATCGATGGTGGTAAGTTGTATTGTGTTAATTTAACTGACCAAGATGAGTATTGTTGTCCCGACTGACTAAATGGGTAAAATTCATCTGCAGAAAGTGTCAGTCTCACATTACGTGGTTCCATTGCAAAAAAAGAAAATATTATATCAAGATGCTTCCATATAGGGGAGTCACAAGGATGACACATTATACCTCTTTCATACACATGCTCATGATGCCACCTCATATGGCATGTTGTTGGAGCAGATGCATACAAGCATTGAATTCTAGAAATTAATGGAAAGTAATACATAACTTTTCATGCAATATTTTTCATCTTCTTCCCTGATATGTGACTAGCATGCTTATAATTAATAAGAGTGACTACAGCTTTTACATTTAATTACTTCACTATTTTCATTCCAAAATATCATGCAATTATTAATGCAACAATCAATCTTCTCTATAGGCTACCCTAAATTCCTCACAATTTTTTTTGTACTATAGAAACTATCAGTCATTAGGTGATCAACAGAGAATAATTTTGACATCAATTGACAAATGTCATCATAATATCGTTCTAAGAAATGATGTTCTGTCTTAATGTTCAATAATTGTAGTAGCTAATAGTTGGAAATGACCAGATGGAATGTCGTCTCACACTTCTCTTTCACTAGCCTTTAACATATCATATAGTTGTTGAACTTTAGATGTTGATATTTTATTTGTATTGGAATGATCAACTACATTCATTACGCATGGACCACTGATTACATTGCATTTCTAGTATATGATGTTCCCCTAGAGTAGTTGTGTTAGATGAAGAAGCAACCGAAGTTCCAATTTGATCAGGAAAATAAGGCTTTATGTGACAGTACCAGTGGTAGTAATTTGGAATAATTCCTTTTTTTTACAAAGATGTACTTTCACTATGTCCTCATCATAGAAAACATTATTTCTACATTTAAAATGATTACAAGGATAACATAACCCGATACTATTCATACATTCTGGATGACTCTTAGGACAATTCACAAACTCTTCAACTACAGTAGAATATTTATCTCGAATAAATTTATTTTCTAATCTATTGTACATCGAAAATTTATTCATGTACATATATCGTAATGACAACAAAATTTCCAACTTTACCAAAACAAGTACAAAACTAAGCATTCACAGTTTAAATTAAGCTTATCCTAAATCATTGAAACCTAATACGTGCAATAAAATTAAACAATTGAATTTTACTCTACAACATGCATTGTTTACAACCTAAACAAGTCGGTGAAGGGGTCGCGAGTAAGTCAGACAAGGGAGCGAGCTTGTTAAATAATGAAAGTTTGGAGGGTTGAAATGCTAAAAATCGAAATTTAGGGGCTTTGTTGTGATTAACAGAACTTAGTGGACCTTTATGCAAAAATGCAAAACTATTTAAAACCCTAATTTTTCCTCCGAGACCGATTTTCTTTTGTTTTCTCCTCGACGCATGCACGCGTTGATCCCCTGGTTTTCTCCGCGGTGGTTCCTCGCCAGCGGATTCGCCCCGACGCCGCTGATCCCTAGCCGACCGCCGACGCCGCCACCCCTTCGCTGGTGCAGAGTCCTTCTTCGCGAGGTGGTGAGCTTCCTTCTCCCTCACGCGAACATCGCCGATCGCCGCCCTTCTTTCTCCTGGCCATAAGCCCTAATCTCCTCTCTTCTGTGTTGTCGCCCAAAACCAGCGCTGCCGGCAGTCCTTGCCCGACAAGCAAAGCCGACGAACTACCTCCCTTGGCCACCACCGGACGGAAAACAACAACCTATAATTTGAACTCACCGCCCCTGTTGCTAGAGCCGACTACTGACCAAGGTAAGGGATTAAAAGTTGGTTGTTTGGTTAGGAGATTAGTTGAGTTGTATGTTGGTTAGTAGAGATGGATTTCTTTGTGTTGATTTGAGTATGGCAGTTGGGTTTTTCCTTGATCCCTATGCCTGCTGTGAGTCATCTTGGCTGTGGGTTGTGTTGGATGAGTTCCTGAATTTGCTACGTTTAATGGAGTTAGCCATGAGGTTATGTATTGGTTAGGGAATCTGATTTGGGTTTCAAATTTGAATTTTTGCTTTGATTGTGTATGAGTAGATCAGTTTGAGTTGTGGTGCACTTGGCAGAATTAGAAGTGACTAGTATAGCTTTGTAGTAGTGTTTGATGTTAACTTTGAGATTCACGCAAGAAAAGAAGAAAAATTGCTTGAAGGTTTTGTTATTGGATTTAATTGGTTTGGGTTACCGTGAGCTTAGCCTGAGGTTGGTATTGAGGAGTTTAATTATTAGTATTTGAGCCTGTAAATTGGATTTGTTTGGTAATGGATTAATGGATGTAATTAAATGGATTTGTTTGTAATGAAGCTAATTATGTGTTGTAATTAGTTAACTATTTTAACTACTCGTATACATGGCTAAATTTGGTCCTTGACACAGGACTTTGACTTTGGACTTGTTCGGTTGATCGTGAAGAGGTTATGTCGGTCACATTCTACAAACAAAAAGGTGGGTACTTCTCCTTTGTACTCGAGTAGTTTCTTTTACCTTAAAGCATGACTATTTTATGTCTAGTAGGTTGCTTGACCTTATTCCTTGTTGTTTGTTATTTTAACATCACCGTTGATACTTATTCTTCATTGATCTTCGAGTATTCAAAATTCGTATCAGTATAGTTCCCTGTTGGTTTTTCTGTTCTGTAAAGTACCGCTTGTACGCGAGTACTTAGAAGTCCATTAAACACAAATAGGTTTATTTAGCATTAGAATATCCTACCTAGTAGTGTAGGTGCATAATCGTTGGTTTTCGATTTCTGGTTGGTTGTATTGATGCATCGTATACTTGTTGGATTTTATTGCATCGTTGTTTCTCCTGTTGTTCGTGCATCTTGTAGCATGCACCATATCTGCACGTTGCATACTAACGACTGTTGGGCTTCCATATGGTTAAGCCGTCGTTAGTCATTTAGTTGCTTGGTTCACTCAACCACTTGTTGTCGTGGTAGTTGCTAGAGTGCGAGCAACTATCCTGTTAGCCACACATGTTGCAGTTGTAGGCAAGCAGTGACACCCTCACCGTTATTTTTCGAGGGATACTGTAGCTGTTGATAGCTCCTCCTATGTATCGGGGTTTGGAGTGTTGGCTCCCCAGCATCCTGTCCACTCAACCACACCTTTCTGTGATATTCGTTGGAGTGCGTACAGTTATCACAGCCCTAGCCACTCAGTCACACAGATGGGATGTGTTGGCGGCTTGACTGGCGTCAGGGGTGACACATGTCATTGCATCATATGCATACGTATTTTATTTATGCATTTTCTTGTGATTGTTGCATTTATATGAGCTATGGTTGTTGCACTTGATTGACATGCATGTATATCTTGGTTTTATTATTGTTGCATTGTTTTATACCTGTTTAATTATTATTCGATTTTATAACATGTTGTTCTATATATGTTATGTATGTTTAGGTGTTCATATGTTCCTTATGGACTGTACCTTGTTGGTTCTCTACCTATTATACCTTTTGTTATGTCATGCTTATTGTTTACTCATATACCCGCAAAGTTTGCCCGGACTCACCACCCCTGCTTCCTCTTTTTGTTTCAGATAGCATGTAGTTGCGTTTTCTTGGAGCCAGGAGATGATCCAGTCGCCAGTCCCTCAGTCCCACCGTGTCGGTTTGGTTTGGTTTGATTTAGTGTCTGATTTATTTCCGCAGTTATTTTTATTTGTCAAGTATCGGTTTGGTTTTGTCGTTATTACTGGTATGTAGACTTTCTTTATGTTAATGATGGCTGAGTCATCCATTTATTTTGTTTCGATATTAACTGCATGGATGTGTCTTTTATTTATTATTGTGATGTCAGCCGCTTGTGGTTGAGCTATATTAGTGGTGTGATATGTATTTATGTCCCAACTTGTCCGCCGTACAGGGGAGATGCTGCCCGATTTTCGAGTAAGCATGCTCCTCTGGGGTCGTGACAGAGCTAGCCGTGATCAAGCCAACAAAGCTAGAGCCGGAGATGCTTATCAGAGTGGGAGAGGAGACAGAGAGAAGATGCGTCGGTGAGAAGTCTCGCTAAAGAAGTTGCAGCTGGGGAAAAATGCGAGGAGAAGGGGGGGGGGGGGGGGGGGTAAGGTTGGGGAAATTAGGGCAACTTTATACTTACTGAATTAGAATTCCGTCGGTAAATTTTATTAAATAGGAAGAGGTCAGGTTGGGAAAATTAGGTCAAATTCACTAATTGAATCCAAATTCAGTAGATAAATACCAACTGAATTAGAATTCAGTCGATAAATCTAATTAAATTACGAGGAGGGGAAATTAGGTAAAATTTACTAGCTGATTCAGAAATCCATCGGCAAAATACCAATTGAATCAAAATTCAGTCAGTATTTTTTCGATGAAACTTAATTCAGTCAGTAAGTTACTGACTAAATCTTCATTCAGTTTGAAAAATTCAACTGAATTTGAATTTAGTCAGCATAACCAAATCCTAATTCAGTCAATAAATCTAAATTCACATACTAAATTAGAATTCACTCGATATTTCACTAATGAATATCTTATTCAGTTGCTAAAATCTTATTATATAGTGACAGATTTAGATTTCATTGCTAATTCCATAGCTATTTGAAGATACTCTTGTAGCGCTATTTGCTAGACATTTGTCTTGATATTCCATCATTAATCTTAAAAAGTAAATGTATAAGTAAAAGAGTTATAATTTTAATATAATTTCTTGCCAGATTTATAAATAAAATACTTTATTAAATGAAGATTCAAAATAGTAACTCTCGATGACAACTTAAAGAAAATAAAATTTTGAAAAAGAAAATACACTACAATTGTTTGAAAGACAATCATTCCATGCGTCTAGAGACTTCACCTATAACTTAAATCAAAATTAAACTAGGAAAAGAAAAAATATTGAAGTGAAAATACAACTAT
Source organism: Boesenbergia rotunda (assembly GCA_024364735.1). NCBI lineage: Eukaryota > Viridiplantae > Streptophyta > Magnoliopsida > Zingiberales > Zingiberaceae > Boesenbergia > Boesenbergia rotunda. Next base: position 1,060,043 of record JAGFNQ010002871.1, read on the forward strand.
TCCATATTGTATAACACACCACCACCAATCCAATAATCAATATTGACATCTAGCCGAGCAAAGAAATTAGAAGACGTCCAAATGAGTTATGTCAACTGGATCAAAATCATCAACAAAAATCGTCTCTATTTTTTTTTTTTCTATGATCGAATTTTAGTATAGATCCACAAAATGCCTTATTGTACGACATGTACGAGATCAATGCTCCTCCATCCCACATTTAAAATACTTATCTTCATATTCTTTTGAGTTTTTTCCTTTATTTCTTCATTGTTAGATTTCTACTACTAGTTGCTTGTTTTAAGTCTTTTATCATTTTGTTAATGATAATTTTTCCTTTGACCATGCCCACGACTTATCCTAATTTTATGATTTTAAGATGAGTTAGCATTCACTTCGAGGAATGATATTTCATTTGCTTCAGGAAATGATGTAGATCCAATTGGACACAATTGATGATTTTTTATGAGTAACTTATTATTTTGTTCAGAATAATTTTTAAATTCATGCTAATGATATTGTTGTTGTAGGAGCATATTCAAGGTATAAAAAGTGGAGAATATTTTTCCTACTAAATCTTGATCAATAATTTTCACTCCGCAAAATGTGAGTGTGAAGCTAATCTTGAATAATGTTAAGTTATAATCACTTAGAAATTTAAAATCTTGCAAGTGAAGATGCATCCATTCATAATGTGTTATATCCGACAATTTTATTCCGCTCCGGAAATTTTTCGGAAAGGTCTTAGGAATTTTGGGCTCTTGGACGAAGTTTAAGGGGTTAAATTGGTTAAAGAATTTAAAAATTCTTTAAGAGGTGGATGAATAATTAAGTTTAAAAACCAAGGGCAGACTTGCGATTTGACAAAAGTGAGTTGGACTAAAGTGTAAGATATCCTCTCTTATATTCCTTAACCTAAACTCCATTCGGCCGTCGCATTCCATTTAGCCCGATCCCGTGCCTGTCTCCTTTCCCTAGCCGCAAGCGCCGACTCCCCGCCCTTCGCGAACCCGAGCTGCGGCGCCGCCCTTCCTCCTCCGTTCTTCTTCCTCCCCGTGTCCTAGCCACGGTCGACGCCGACTTCTTCCGCCGTTCGCGTGACCTAGCCGCAAGAGGAGCCCTTCCTCCTCATCTCTTCTTCGCGACGCGGTGCCGACTCTTCAATCGCCCGCAACCAAGCGGCGACTTCATTAGTTCGTTGCAAGCCCTAATCGTAGCAAAGGGGTTGATATCAACCGATCTCTTTTCTCCTAGTGTGGTGTCGCCGGATTTGGAGCAGGGAAGGTGACTGTCGGCTACTGTCAGGTGAGGTGTTATGTTTATGGGTTCGGTGAAGTATCATTGATAGTTTGATTGGTTTCATAAACCTCACATTAGATCTCTTTGAGCAGGATGGGAATTTGAGGATGGAATCTAAATTGAATTGAATCCCTACATCAAACATTGAGGGTTAGCTCAGTCTCAGATCTGAAGCTTGCTGGTTCTTCTTCTTTTCCTTAATCCTTGCGTGGCGGAGATTGGAATCTTGCTTGACGATCGTGAGGTAAGGGATGAGTTGATTTGTTTAACTCCTTAAGCGGAATCTGTAATTGATAAATGGATGATGATATTAGTATCCTTGGATGTCTATTCGGGATTGGATTCATGGATCGGTGAGTGGAATAGGTTGCTGTTCTTCAAGATTGGAAAACGTTTGTGCCTTCGGATTTTGATTTGATCCGTGACAAGTTTGGGATTAGCTAGTTGTAGCTATGTAGTTCAATTGGAACATTAGGTTAATGGGTTGGATCTGGAATAAGGTTTGGGGGCTAAACCTAGGTTTGAACCCTAGGTTGGTTAGGGATTAATTAGCACGTAATTATCTTTTTGTGTAATAGCTAATTAATTAAATCCTTGATACAGGAGCTTGATTGGCTTATTATCGGCGGGTGGTTCTGTCTCGTTGATACGGACTTCACCTATTTGGAGGCGGGTACCCTTTGACTTATCTCTTTTGATATTGTCATGTGATTATGCATAGTCTGTTATAGATAGCAGTAAGATTATACGCTATCCCTGTTTATTATACCTGTTCTGGATACTTGTTGTTTATCCCTGAGTTATTATACTTGTTCTGGATACATGTGGTTTACCCTTGAGTTAGTATGTTGTAGTTCCATACAGTCTCAGGTATTGTCATAACTATATGTATGCTTAGAGATCGTGTTGTATCTCCTGCCTTTGACCTTGAGGGATTTGTAGTTTCCAGTCAGTATACCTTGTAGGTTACCTGTATTTCCTGTTATAGGATTTCAGATTGAGACTTAGTATACTGAGGACTTGGGGAGGGAGGTATGTGTATCTATCATACACCATCCTTGCATTGTTGCATGCCGGCGATCAGCGACTCCCTTGTGGTTGAGCCTAATCGTCTTCCGGCACATGATATGCACACACGGCCACTCATGGGTTAGTGGATACCACTGGGTGTGTGCATTTGCTCTGTAGTGCTCCGCTCGTCCGCTCAGGGGTAGTGGTTTCGGAGCGTGGTAGCAAGCAGGGATCCCTTCTCTACCCATAGACTAGAGAAGATGAGAGAGATATCTCCCCCATATATACATGGGGCGGAGCGATAGCTCCACCAGCATCCTGTCCACTCGGTCGCTCAGTAGCAGTGATGGCAGAGTGCGGACAGTGTCACAGCTCTACCCACTCGGCCGACACAGTATCGTCTGTCTCGGTGGCTTGACTGGAGTTAGGGGGTGACCATGGCATTGCACCATGTGCATATTTTGCATCGTGCATTGTTTGCTGCACTTGATTTCTGCACTTGTTTGACATGCATATGCTGGAGACCTGTTGTCTGAGATGATATGTCTATTGATATTCCTTGGTACTTATTACCCTCTTTACAGGTTAGATGGATTCAGGTATGTATCTACCTCAGTATGTTCAGTACTAGTCTTTCCTTACTGTTGATATGAGACTGTATTAGCTGAACCCTTATTGTTGGTATAACTTTCTATGCATATCTGTTGGGTATTCGCTGAGCTATGGACTCACCCCGTTGCCATACAGTTTATTTCAGGTTGATGCCTGCAGGAGATCCCTAGTAGCCAGTCCCCAGCTCCAGAGGAGCTTTGCTTGTTATTTTGTTGTTTTCCTTATGGACCCTGTAGTATTTCTTTGCTTCTGTCATGTTTTGAACATGTATTCATGTTTTTATTCGATGGTTTGTACTTTTGAGTCCTATTTGGACTTCGTGGTTTTGGTTTTTTCCTGCCCCCGGCAGCTCAGGTGAGTTCGTATTTTGGTTTTACGACGGTTATAGTTATATACCTGTTATTCTGCATGATTGAGGCCTGAGGCCATTTAACTGCGTGGTTGTGATATATTTATCTGTGTGTTTGTGTAAATTGTCCGCCGGAGATCCCTAGTAGCCAGTCCCCAGCTCGAGAGAGTTTTGGCTTTGTTTTAGTTATGTTATTTTTCGGTTATGGACCTGTAGTATATACTTTGCTTCTGTGGCCATGTTTTGAACATGTATTCATGTTTTTATTCGATGGTGTTGTACTTTTGAGTCCTATGTTGGACTTCGCTTGGTTTGGTTTTATTCCTGCCCCCCTGGCAGCTCAGGTGAGTTCGTATTTTGGTTTTACGACGGTTATAGTTATATACCTGTTATTTCTGCATGGATTTGAGGCCTGAGGCCATTTAACTGCGTGGTTGTGATATATTTATCTGTGTGTTTGTGTAAATTGTCCGCCGGACAGGGGAGGTGCTGTCCGATTTTCTATTGGATCAGCGGCTCCTGGGTCTCGGGGCGTGACAATTTATTTTGGTATCAGAGCGTAGGTTTGATCCCTACGTGTTTTCGGATTTTTCGGTGTTTTTCTGATACCAATTTATTTTTGGTATCAAGCCCAGGATGTGGGATACCATCGATTCGTGATTTGTCGGAGTTAAATCTGATACCTACTCGGTAGGTGTCGGAGCTCGGGTTAGATGAGTCTACCCGAGTACATTTCGAATTTTCGGAGTCGTTTCACGGCTTGATGTGGACCATGGGACTTGGCGGCGATGGGACACCTCCGGGCGGCAAATGTATAATTTGATAAGGTTAGTGACTTATATCCTTAGTAACCAATGGTTAATATTGTAACAGGTATGACTAGGCGCGGACGTGCCCCCGCACCGGGACGTGGTCGAGGACGGCCACGTAAGTCTACTATTGGGTCTCCGGTGACCAGGTCACCCGAGAGACCGACGGAGATGGGGCCGGTCAGTCAGGGACAGACTCCTCCGGTTGTTCCGAGGCCCCCATCTCCACTGCTGTCAGCGGTTCCGACCGTACCCCCCGTGATTACCACACCAGTGATTCCCACAGTACCAGCACCGGTGCCTGCTACTGCATATTCAGCGGGACCATCATCTATACCGATTGCTACACCTGCAGCGGTGCCTGCTACGACATACTCAGTGGGACCATCATCTATACCGGTTGCTACACCTGTAGCGGAGCCGGCAGTACCGTACCCGGTCGTACCACCGTCAGCACCACCCGCAGCGTACCCTGCAGTACCTACACCTCCAGTAGTGCCCACAGTTGTCTACCCTTCGGTGCCTTCATCTGTACCTTTTGCGGGAGTTTCTGCGGCACCCCCAGCAGTGCCTGCTCCGGTAGTTTATCCGACCCCACCACCGGCCCCTGTTCCAGGATTTTTCACAGTTCCATCTACTGTTTTTGGCATAGCACCCTATGCAGCTCCGCTGGTACCCCCTACTACTCCGGCAGAGTGTGCCAGAGCCCGAGCACGGATACCCGCACTAGCAGAGTCGGTGAAAGGCCGATTCACATTATTCCACGGAGGAGCTGATCCTAGGGCTGCCCGTGACTGGTTGGAGACTTTGGAGGGTACGTTTGATTACATGGCTTGCTCCGAGTGGGAGAAGGCGGCGCTAGCCGCATACCATTTACGAGGCGAGGCGGTTACCTGGTGGGCCTCGCGCCGCACGATCATGGGAGAGCAGCATCTCACATGGGTCGTCTTCAGAGAGGCATTCGAGAGTCACTACGTTCCGATATCCTATCAGATGACTCAGCGACAGGAGTTCCTGACTCTGCAGCAGGGGACTCGCACGGTTATGGAGTATAGCGCAGAATTTGACCGATTGGCTGAATTCTGTCCCGAGCTGGTTACCGAGGATAGATCCCGGATGATCCACTTCACTAGAGGACTAGCTGCGTATATCCGACTCAAGCTTGCCGGATTTAGTACTGCATCTTACAGTGAGGCTTTGGAGAGAGCCCTTTTGATCGAGATGACACAGCAGGAGGTGAACGCGGAGAGGAAAAAGGGAAAAGAGTCAGCTCAGAGTGCATCTCAGACTCAGCCACAGCAGACCTCTGGACAGAAGCGTGGCGGTCAGGGACAGTCAGCTCAGAGCACTTCTGGGGCATCTGGTAGGCCTCAGAAGTCTGGTCGCTACTCTAGAGGTTCTTCTCGGCCTTCTCAGCAGCGTCAGCAGAAGAAGACCAGCGGTAGTTTTCAGTGCACCTTGTGTGGTTCCCGTGAGCATTCCATGACAGACTGCCCTGTGGGGCATCCAGTGTGTTTCTACTGCAGGCTCCCGGACACATGAGTAGAGATTGTGCCCTGAAGGCACAACACGAGGGGACTGGAGGCACGGGCCAGAGTGGCCATACCGCACACAGTGGTCATACTGCACAGTCAGGACCACAGCGAGGACGGAGGACCCAGCATTCTTTTCGTCCACCCCAGACAGTCACTCCAGCAGTGGTTTATGGTATGTCTGGATATGAGCATGTCGGTACTCCAGCGGCATCTCAGAGTTCTATCTCGACACCCTCGCATCAGTATATGACACAGCCTCAGTACTATCCGAGTTATCAGCCGGCACCGTATCAGCCTCAGACTGCGGTTGGAGCACCGGTACCCCAGCCTTTGCCACCACCGCAGCCACAGCAGTATCCTCCTCTTCCTCCACCGCCAGAGTCTGGACGAGTTTTCGCCGTTACACGAGAGGAGGCACAGAGGGCTGACGGATCCGTATTTCGCGGTATTATCTCCATATATTCAGTACCTGCAGATTTATTAGTGGATACTGGTAGCTCGTACTCGTTCATTTCACGATTATTCCTGGCTAGGATTGGTAGACTACCTACCGCTACGGCTCGCCATCTGTCGGTATCTCTACCATCGGGTGAGTCATTAGCGGTCACGCAGGAGGTCAGAGCCTGCCCACTGGACTTCGGTAGCGTGATTCTCACCGTGGACCTGCTGGTGCTAGAGATGGTTGATTTTGATATCATCCTTGGCATGGACTGGCTTACCGCATACCATGCCACCGTGGATTGCCGGACGAGGGTGGTCACTTTTCGGCCTCCGGACCAACCCTCGTGGGATTTCACCGGCATCCGAGACGACGGCATATCGGTTATTTCTGCGCTCCAGGCACAGAGATTGTTATCACTGGGCTGTCAGGGTTATCTGTTATCGATGATTAGCGTGGATGACAGCAGTAGTGCCTCACTTCCGGATATTCCAGTTGTTCGGGAGTTCCCAGATGTCTTTCCAGAGGAGCTACCGGGTCTTCCTCCCAGGAGACAGATAGAGTTCACTATAGAGCTGATTCCGGGGACTGCGCCGGCATCTAAGGCTCCTTATCGCATGGCACCGAAAGAGTTGGACGAGCTGAAGGTCCAACTCCAGGAGTTATTAGACCGAGGGTTCATCAGACCGAGCGTATCTCCTTGGGGTTCACCGGTTCTGTTTGTCAAGAAGAAGGATGGTTCTTTGAGGTTATGCATTGACTACCGACAGTTGAATGCAGTAACCATCAAGAACAAGTACCCGTTGCCACGGATAGAGGATTTGTTTGATCAGCTCAGAGACACCTCAGTGTATTCTAAGATTGATCTGCGGTCCGGATATCATCAGCTGAGGGTTAGAGATTCAGATGTTCAGAAGACAGCGTTCCGCAGTAGATATGGGCACTATGAGTTCTTGGTAATGCCATTTGGGCTTACCAACGCTCCAGCGGTATTCATGGATTTGATGAACCGCATATTCCTGGAGTATTTAGATCAGTTTGTGATTGTCTTCATTGATGACATCTTGATCTATTCGCGTTCTGAGGAGGAGCATGCGCAGCATCTTCGCATAGTTCTGGAGACCCTCCGACGGGAGCACTTATTTGCGAAGTTCAGCAAATGCGCATTCTGGCTATCCTCAGTCGGTTTTCTGGGGCACGTGGTTTCCAGCCGTGGTATTTCAGTAGACCCCCAGAAGATCGAGGCTGTCACCAGTTGGGAGCAGCCGAAGTCAGTTCAGGAGGTTCGCAGTTTCTTGGGATTGGCCGGCTACTACCGACGATTTGTCGAGGGCTTTTCGAGCATTGCTATGCCGCTGACACGCCTTACCAGGAAAGGCGTGAAGTTCACATGGACAGAGGCTTGTGAGGCTAGTTTCCAGGAGCTGAAGCAGAGATTAGTGTCGGCACCCGTCCTCGTTCTTCCATCAGGAGAGGACGGATTTGTGCTTTATACGGACGCATCTTATCAGGGATTGGGCGCCGTTCTGATGCAGCACGGGCGGGTAGTGTCTTATGCTTCTCGACAGCTGAAGGAGCATGAGAAGAACTACCCAGTGCACGATTTAGAGTTTGCAGCTATTATCTTTGCACTGAAGATCTGGAGGCATCATCTGTATGGGATCACATTTGAGATATTCACAGATCATAAGAGCCTCAAGTACCTATTCACGCAGAAGGAGCTCAACCTCCGACAGAGGAGGTGGATGGAGTTCCTGAAGGACTACGATTGTACCATTAGCTACCACCCTGGGAAAGCTAATGTCGTTGCTGACGCATTGAGCAGGAAGTCCAGAGGGACTTTGGCTTGCCTCCGGGCATCAGTTACCGAGCTAGTTCAGGGTTTCTCAGAGTTGGGTCTAGAGGAGCAGGGTCGGACGGAGCAGGGTATTCTTGTGACTATGGTTGCTCAGTCTTCCATCCGGACGAGGATTCGAGAGGCCCAGGCCACTGATCAGCACCTGCAGTCCCTCGGCAGCCAGATAGCTTCAGCACAGCAGTCTGAGTTCATCAGAGATGACGAGGGTACTCTCTACTTCCGAGGGAGACTTTGCGTACCCGAGTCACATCCGGTCCGAGAGGAGTTACTCCAGGAGGCTCATCGCTCCCGATTTGCCATCGACCCGGGCGGGACCCGTATGTACCGAGACCTGAGGCGTTCCTACTGGTGGAACGGCATGAAGAAAGACATCGCGGATTTTGTAGCTAGATGCCTAGTTTGCCAGCAGGTTAAGGCTGAGCACCAGAGACCTGCTGGACTACTTCAGAGGATTCTCATTCCCGAGTGGAAGTGGGAACACATTACTATGGATTTTGTGGTAGGATTACCGAGGACTCAGCGAGGACACGATGCGATTTGGGTGATCGTTGATCGATTAACCAAATCTGCACACTTTTTGGCCATTCGGAGGACAGACTCCTTGGATAGACTAGCAGAGCTATATTGCAGAGAGATCATCAGATTACACGGCATACCGTTGAGTATCATCTCTGACCGAGATCCGCGTTTCACTTCACGCTTCTGGCAGAGTCTGCAGAAGGCCATGGGTACCGAGCTTAGATTTAGTACCGCCTTCCACCCGCAGACCGATGGTCAGTCAGAGCGTACGATCCAGACCTTGGAGGACTTACTCCGAGCCTGTGTTATGGATTTCGGAGGCAGTTGGGAGGATCATCTGCATCTTGTCGAGTTCGCCTACAACAACAGCTATCATGCGGCTATCCAGATGGCCCCGTATGAGGCGTTGTATGGTAGGCCTTGTCGGACACCCACCCTCTGGGAGGAGGTTGGGGAAACCCAGCTGTTAGGACCTCAGAGAGCCCAGCACGAGGCAGAGTTAGTCCGTACCATCAGACGCAGGATATCTGAGGCGCAGGATCGTCAGAAGAGTTATGCCGACCGGAGACGGAGACCTCTGGAGTTCTCCGTAGGTGATCATGTGTTTCTGCGAGTTTCACCCACGAAAGGGGTGAAACGATTCGGTCTTCGAGGGAAGCTTGCTCCGCGTTACATCGGTCCGTTCCAGATTCTGGAGAGGGTTGGAGCAGTTGCTTATCGGTTGGCTCTTCCACCAGCTATTACCGGTGTACATGATGTATTTCACGTATCTATGCTGAGGAAATACATGCCAGACCCTTCACACGTGTTGTCGGATGTCTCAGTTCCACTTCAGCCTGACGCGTCTTACGAGGAGATTCCTGTACGGATTTTGGGTCACCGGGAGCGTCAGTTGCGGAACAAGACAATCCGGCTTGTTAAAGTCGGATGGCAGCATCACTCAGACGAGGAGGCTACCTGGGAGCTTGAGGATGTCATCCGAGCTCGTTACCCCATCTGTTCACTTGAGGTATGTATGATTAGTTACTGTTCAGTATTTATATCAGCATACTTCTTGATAGTGTTGATTGTAGTGAATACCGAAATTTGGGGACCAAATTTTTATTAGTGGGGGAGGATGTTAAATCCGATACGTTTATTCCACTCTGGAAAATTTTTCGGAAAATTTCTATAATTTTCCGGGCTTTGGAATGAAGTTTAAGGGTTTAAATGATAAGGGATTCTAAACCCTAAGAACAGAAATTTAAAATGGCCAAACATGATGGACCTAAGTGCAAAGATATCCTCTCTTATATTCCTTAACCTAAACTCCATTCGGCCGTCGCATTCCATTTAGCCCGATCCCGTGCCTGTCTCCTTGCCCTAGCCGCAAGCGCCGACTCCCCGCCCTTCGCGAACCCGAGCTGCGACGCCGCCCTTCCTCCTCCGTTCTTCTTCCTCCCCGTGTCCTAGCCACGGTCGACGCCGACTTCTTCCGCCGTTCGCGTGACCTAGCCGCAAGAGGAGCCCTTCCTCCTCATCTCTTCTTCGCGACGCGGTGCCGACTCTTCAATCGCCCGCAACCAAGCGGCGACTTCATTAGTTCGTTGCAAGCCCTAATCGTAGCAAAGGGGTTGATATCAACCGATCTCTTTTCTCCTAGTGTGGTGTCGCCGGATTTGGAGCAGGGAAGGTGACTGTCGGCTACTGTCAGGTGAGGTGTTATGTTTATGGGTTCGGTGAAGTATCATTGATAGTTTGATTGGTTTCATAAACCTCACATTAGATCTCTTTGAGCAGGATGGGAATTTGAGGATGGAATCAAAGTTGAATTGAATCCCTACATCAAACATTGAGGGTTAGCTCAGTCTCAGATCTAAAGCTTGCTGGTTCTTCTTCTTTTCCTTAATCCTTGCGTGGCGGAGATTGGAATCTTGCTTGACGATCGTGAGGTAAGGGATGAGTTGATTTGTTTAACTCCTTAAGCGGAATCTGTAATTGATAAATGGATGATGATATTAGTATCCTTGGATGTCTATTCGGGATTGGATTCATGGATCGGTGAGTGGAATAGGTTGTTGTTCTTCAAGATTGGAAAACGTTTGTGCCTTCGGATTTTGATTTGATCCGTGACAAGTTTGGGATTAGCTAGTTGTAGCTATTTAGTTCAATTGGAACATTAGGTTAATGGGTTGGATCTGGAATAAGGTTTGGGGGCTAAACCTAGGTTTGAACCCTAGGTTGGTTAGGGATTAATTAGCACGTAATTATCTTTTTGTGTAATAGCTAATTAATTAAATCCTTGATACAGGAGCTTGATTGGCTTATTATCGGCGGGTGGTTCTATCGCGTTTGATACGGATTTCCACTCTTGGAGGCGGGTACCCTTTGACTTATCTCTTTTGATATTGTCATGTGATTATGCATAGACTGTTATAGATAGCAGTAAGATTATACGCTATCCCTGTTTATTATACCTGTTCTGGATACTTGTTGTTTATCCCTGAGTTATTATACTTGTTCTGGATACATGTGGTTTACCCTTGAGTTAGTATGTTGTAGTTCCATACAGTCTCAGGTATTGTCATAACTATATGTATGCTTAGAGATCGTGTTGTATCTCCTGCCTTTGACCTTGAGGGATTTGTAGTTTCCAGTCAGTATACCTTGTAGGTTACTTGTATTTCCTGTTATAGGATCTCAGACTGAGACTTAGTATACTGAGGACTTGGGGAGGGAGGTATGTGTATCTATCATACACCATCCTTGCATTGTTGCATGCCGGCGATCAGCGACTCCCTTGTGGTTGAGCCTAATCGTCTTCCGGCACATGATATGCACACACGGCCACTCATGGGTTAGTGGATACCGCTGGGTGTGTGCATTTGCTCTGTATTGCTCCGCTCGTCCGCTCAGGGGTAGTGGTTTCGGAGCGTGGTAGCAAGCAGGGATCCCTTCTCTACCCATAGACCAGAGAAGATGAGAGAGATATCTCCCCCATATATACATGGGGCGGAGCGATAGCTCCACCAGCATCCTGTCCACTCGGTCACTCAGTAGCAGTGATGGCAGAGTGCGGACAGTGTCACAGCTCTACCCACTCGGCCGACACAGTATCGCCTGTCTCGGTGGCTTGACTGGAGTTAGGGGGTGACCATGGCATTGCACCATGTGCATATTTTGCATCGTGCATTGTTTGCTGCACTTGATTTCTGCACTTGTTTGACATGCATATGCTGGAGACTTGTTGTCTGAGATGATATGTCTATTGATATTCCCTTGGTACTTATTACCCTCTTTACAGGTTAGATGGATTCAGGTATGTATCTACCTCAGTATGTTCAGTACTAGTCTTTCCTTACTGTTGATATGAGACTGTATTAGCTGAACCCTTATTGTTGGTATAACTTTCTATGCATATCTGTTGGGTATTCGCTGAGCTATGGACTCACCCCGTTGCCATACAGTTTATTTCAGGTTGATGCCTGCCAGGAGATCCCTAGTAGCCAGTCCCCAGCTCGAGAGGAGCTTTGGCTTTGTTTTAGTTTATGTTGTTTTTCGGTTATGGACCCTGTAGTATATACTTTGCTTCTGTGGCCATGTTTTGAACATGTATTCATGTTTTTATTCGATGGTGTTGTACTTTTGAGTCCTATGTTGGACTTCGCTTGGTTTTGGTTTTATTCCTGCCCCCCTGGCAGCTCAGGTGAGTTCGTATTTTGGTTTTACGACGGTTATAGTTATATACCTGTTATTTCTGCATGGATTTGAGGCCTGAGGCCATTTAACTGCGTGGTTGTGATATATTTATCTGTGTGTTTGTGTAAATTGTCCGCCGGACAGGGGAGGTGCTGTCCGATTTTCTATTGGATCAGCGGCTCCTGGGTCTCGGGGCGTGACAATTTATTTTGGTATCAGAGCGTAGGTTTGATCCCTACGTGTTTTCGGATTTTTCGGTGTTTTTCTGATACCAATTTATTTTTGGTATCAAGCCCAGGATGTGGGATACCATCGATTCGTGATTTGTCGGAGTTAAATCTGATACCTACTCGGTAGGTGTCGGAGCTCGGGTTAGATGAGTCTACCCGAGTACATTTCGAATTTTCGGAGTCGTTTCACGGCTTGATGTGGACCATGGGACTTGGCGGCGATGGGACACCTCCGGGCGGCAAATGTATAATTTGATAAGGTTAGTGACTTATATCCTTAGTAACCAATGGTTAATATTGTAACAGGTATGACTAGGCGCGGACGTGCCCCCGCACCGGGACGTGGTCGAGGACGGCCACGTAAGTCTACTATTGGGTCTCCGGTGACCAGGTCACCCGAGAGACCGACGGAGACGGGGCCGGTCAGTCAGGGACAGACTCCTCCGGTTGTTCCGAGGCCCCCATCTCCACTGTTGTCAGCGGTTCCGACCGTACCCCCCGTGACTACCACACCAGTGATTCCCACAGTACCAGCACCGGTGCCTGCTACTGCATATTCAGCGGGACCATCATCTATACCGGTTGCTACACCTGCAGCGGTGCCTGCTACGACATACTCAGTGGGACCATCATCTATACCGGTTGCTACACCTGTAGCAGAGCCGGCAGTACCGTACCCGGTCGTACCATCGTCAGCACCACCCGCAGCGTACCCTGCAGTACCTACACCTCCAGTAGTGCCCACAGTTGTCTACCCTTCGGTGCCTTCATCTGTACCTTTTGCGGGAGTTTCTGCGGCACCCCCAGCAGTGCCTGCTCCGGTAGTTTATCCGACCCCTCCACCGGCCCCTGTTCCAGGATTTTTCACAATTCCATCTACTGTTTTTGGCATAGCACCCTATGCAGCTCCGCTGGTACCCCCTACTACTCCGGCAGAGTGTGCCAGAGCCCGAGCACGGATACCCGCACTAGCAGAGTCGGTGAAAGGCCGATTCACATTATTCCACGGAGGAGCTGATCCTAGGGCTTCCCGTGACTGGTTGGAGACTTTGGAGGGTACGTTTGATTACATGGCTTGCTCCGAGTGGGAGAAGGCGGCGCTAGCCGCATACCATTTACGAGGCGAGGCGGTTACCTGGTGGGCCTCGCGGCGCACGATCATGGGAGAGCAGCATCTCACATGGGTCGTCTTCAGAGAGGCATTCGAGAGTCACTACGTTCCGATATCCTATCAGATGACTCAGCGACAGGAGTTCCTGACTCTGCAGCAGGGGACTCGCACGGTTATGGAGTATAGCGCAGAATTTGACCGATTGGCTGAATTCTGTCCCGAGCTGGTTACCGAGGATAGATCCCGGATGATCCACTTCACTAGAGGACTAGCTGCGTATATCCGACTCAAGCTTGCCGGATTTAGTACTGCATCTTACAGTGAGGCTTTGGAGAGAGCCCTTTTGATCGAGATGACACAGCAGGAGGTGAACGCGGAGAGGAAAAAGGGAAAAGAGTCAGCTCAGAGTGCATCTCAGACTCAGCCACAGCAGACCTCTGGACAGAAGCGTGGCGGTCAGGGACAGTCAGCTCAGAGCACTTCTGGGGCATCTGGTAGGCCTCAGAAGTCTGGTCGCTACTCTAGAGGTTCTTCTCGGCCTTCTCAGCAGCGTCAGCAGAAGAAGACCAGCGGTAGTTTTCAGTGCACCTTGTGTGGTTCCCGTGAGCATTCCATGACAGACTGCCCTGTGGGGCATCCAGTGTGTTTCTACTGCAGGCTCCCGGGACACATGAGTAGAGATTGTGCCCTGAAGGCACAACACGAGGGGACTGGAGGCACGGGCCAGAGTGGCCATACCGCACACAGTGGTCATACTGCACAGTCAGGACCACAGCGAGGACGGAGGACCCAGCATTCTTTTCGTCCACCCCAGACAGTCACTCCAGCAGTGGTTTATGGTATGTCTGGATATGAGCATGTCGGTACTCCAGCGGCATCTCAGAGTTCTATCTCGACACCCTCGCATCAGTATATGACACAGCCTCAGTACTATCCGAGTTATCAGCCGGCACCGTATCAGCCTCAGACTGCGGTTGGAGCACCGGTACCCCAGCCTTTGCCACCACCGCAGCCACAGCAGTATCCTCCTCTTCCTCCACCGCCAGAGTCTGGACGAGTTTTCGCCGTTACACGAGAGGAGGCACAGAGGGCTGACGGATCCGTATTTCGCGGTATTATCTCCATATATTCAGTACCTGCAGATTTATTAGTGGATACTGGTAGCTCGTACTCGTTCATTTCACGATTATTCCTGGCTAGGATTGGTAGACTACCTACCGCTACGGCTCGCCATCTGTCGGTATCTCTACCATCGGGTGAGTCATTAGCGGTCACGCAGGAGGTCAGAGCCTGCCCACTGGACTTCGGTAGCGTGATTCTCACCGTGGACCTGCTGGTGCTAGAGATGGTTGATTTTGATATCATCCTTGGCATGGACTGGCTTACCGCATACCATGCCACCGTGGATTGCCGGACGAGGGTGGTCACTTTTCGGCCTCCGGACCAACCCTCGTGGGATTTCACCGGCATCCGAGACGACGGCATATCGGTTATTTCTGCGCTCCAGGCACAGAGATTGTTATCACTGGGCTGTCAGGGTTATCTGTTATCGATGATTAGCGTGGATGACAGCAGTAGTGCCTCACTTCCGGATATTCCAGTTGTTCGGGAGTTCCCAGATGTCTTTCCAGAGGAGCTACCGGGTCTTCCTCCCAGGAGACAGATAGAGTTCACTATAGAGCTGATTCCGGGGACTGCGCCGGCATCTAAGGCTCCTTATCGCATGGCACCGAAAGAGTTGGACGAGCTGAAGGTCCAACTCCAGGAGTTATTAGACCGAGGGTTCATCAGACCGAGCGTATCTCCTTGGGGTTCACCGGTTCTGTTTGTCAAGAAGAAGGATGGTTCTTTGAGGTTATGCATTGACTACCGACAGTTGAATGCAGTAACCATCAAGAACAAGTACCCGTTGCCACGGATAGAGGATTTGTTTGATCAGCTCAGAGACACCTCAGTGTATTCTAAGATTGATCTGCGGTCCGGATATCATCAGCTGAGGGTTAGAGATTCAGATGTTCAGAAGACAGCGTTCCGCAGTAGATATGGGCACTATGAGTTCTTGGTAATGCCATTTGGGCTTACCAACGCTCCAGCGGTATTCATGGATTTGATGAACCGCATATTCCTGGAGTATTTAGATCAGTTTGTGATTGTCTTCATTGATGACATCTTGATCTATTCGCGTTCTGAGGAGGAGCATGCGCAGCATCTTCGCATAGTTCTGGAGACCCTCCGACGGGAGCACTTATTTGCGAAGTTCAGCAAATGCGCATTCTGGCTATCCTCAGTCGGTTTTCTGGGGCACGTGGTTTCCAGCCGTGGTATTTCAGTAGACCCCCAGAAGATCGAGGCTGTCACCAGTTGGGAGCAGCCGAAGTCAGTTCAGGAGGTTCGCAGTTTCTTGGGATTGGCCGGCTACTACCGACGATTTGTCGAGGGCTTTTCGAGCATTGCTATGCCGCTGACACGCCTTACCAGGAAAGGCGTGAAGTTCACATGGACAGAGGCTTGTGAGGCTAGTTTCCAGGAGCTGAAGCAGAGATTAGTGTCGGCACCCGTCCTCGTTCTTCCATCAGGAGAGGACGGATTTGTGCTTTATACGGACGCATCTTATCAGGGATTGGGCGCCGTTCTGATGCAGCACGGGCGGGTAGTGTCTTATGCTTCTCGACAGCTGAAGGAGCATGAGAAGAACTACCCAGTGCACGATTTAGAGTTTGCAGCTATTATCTTTGCACTGAAGATCTGGAGGCATCATCTGTATGGGATCACATTTGAGATATTCACAGATCATAAGAGCCTCAAGTACCTATTCACGCAGAAGGAGCTCAACCTCCGACAGAGGAGGTGGATGGAGTTCCTGAAGGACTACGATTGTACCATTAGCTACCACCCTGGGAAAGCTAATGTCGTTGCTGACGCATTGAGCAGGAAGTCCAGAGGGACTTTGGCTTGCCTCCGGGCATCAGTTACCGAGCTAGTTCAGGGTTTCTCAGAGTTGGGTCTAGAGGAGCAGGGTCGGACGGAGCAGGGTATTCTTGTGACTATGGTTGCTCAGTCTTCCATCCGGACGAGGATTCGAGAGGCCCAGGCCACTGATCAGCACCTGCAGTCCCTCGGCAGCCAGATAGCTTCAGCACAGCAGTCTGAGTTCACAGAGATGACGAGGGTACTCTCTACTTCCGAGGGAGACTTTGCGTACCCGAGTCACATCCGGTCCGAGAGGAGTTACTCCAGGAGGCTCATCGCTCCCGATTTGCCATCCACCCGGGGGGACCCGTATGTACCGAGATCTGAGGCGTTCCTACTGGTGGAACGGCATGAAGAAAGACATCGCGGATTTTGTAGCTAGATGCCTAGTTTGCCAGCAGGTTAAGGCTGAGCACCAGAGACCTGCTGGACTACTTCAGAGGATTCCATTCCCGAGTGGAAGTGGGAACACATTACTATGGATTTTGTGGTAGGATTACCGAGGACTCAGCGAGGACACGATGCGATTTGGGTGATCGTTGATCGATTAACCAAATCTGCACACTTTTTGGCCATTCGGAGGACAGACTCCTTGGACAGACTAGCAGAGCTATATTGCAGAGAGATCATCAGATTACACGGCATACCGTTGAGTATCATCTCTGACCGAGATCCGCATTTCACTTCACGCTTCTGGCAGAGTCTGCAGAAGGCCATGGGTACCGAGCTTAGATTTAGTACCGCCTTCCACCCGCAGACCGATGGTCAGTCAGAGCGTACGATCCAGACCTTGGAGGACTTACTTCGAGCCTGTGTTATGGATTTCGGAGGCAGTTGGGAGGATCATCTGCATCTTGTCGAGTTCGCCTACAACAACAGCTATCATGCGGCTATCCAGATGGCCCCGTATGAGGCGTTGTATGGTAGGCCTTGTCGGACACCCACCCTCTGGGAGGAGGTTGGGGAATCCCAGCTGTTAGGACCTCAGAGAGCCCAGCACGAGGCAGAGTTAGTCCGTACCATCAGACGCAGGATATCTGAGGCGCAGGATCGTCAGAAGAGTTATGCCGACCGGAGACGGAGACCTCTGGAGTTCTCCGTAGGTGATCATGTGTTTCTGCGAGTTTCACCCACGAAAGGGGTGAAACGATTCGGTCTTCGAGGGAAGCTTGCTCCGCGTTACATCGGTCCGTTCCAGATTCTGGAGAGGGTTGGAGCAGTTGCTTATCGGTTGGCTCTTCCACCAGCTATTACCGGTGTACATGATGTATTTCACGTATCTATGCTGAGGAAATACATGCCAGACCCTTCACACGTGTTGTCGGATGTCTCAGTTCCACTTCAGCCTGACGCGTCTTACGAGGAGATTCCTGTACGGATTTTGGGTCACCGGGAGCGTCAGTTGCGGAACAAGACAATCCGGCTTGTTAAAGTCGGATGGCAGCATCACTCAGACGAGGAGGCTACCTGGGAGCTTGAGGATGTCATCCGAGCTCGTTACCCCCACCTGTTCACTTGAGGTATGTGTGATTAGTTACTGTTCAGTATTTATATCAGCATACTTCTTGATAGTGTTTACTATAGTGAATATCGAAATTTGGGGACCAAATTTTTATTAGTGGGGGAGGATGTTAAATCCGATACGTTTATTCCACTCTGGAAAATTTTTCGGAAAATTTCTATAATTTTCCGGGCTTGGAATGAAGTTTAAGGGTTTAAATGATAAGGGATTCTAAACCCTAAGAACAGAGAATTTTAAAATGGCCAAACATGATGGACCTAAGTGCAAAGATATCCTCTCTTATATTCCTTAACCTAAACTCCATTCGCCGTCGCATTCCATTTAGCCCGATCCCGTGCCTGTCTCCTTGCCCTAGCCGCAAGCGCCGACTC
>JAGFNQ010002872.1:0-53194 GCA_024364735.1 Boesenbergia rotunda
TCTCCAAAGGTTGTAACCCCCCATTTGAATTTGAATTCAAATTGAAAGGGGGTTATGGCCGGCCACTTAATGGCCATTAATGGCCATTATGTGGCCGGCCACAATGAGAGAACAAAACAAGTTTTGGTTCCATTTTTATGGTGTCTTCTCTTCTTCCTCCTCCAAGTGTTGGTGCTCTTCTTCTTCTTCTCCTCTTGGCCGAACCCTTGAAAGGTGCTAGCACACCTAAAGGGTTTCCTCCATCCACTTTGTTCGCGTGGATACTTCTAGAGGGACGGCACTTGACGTCCTAGAGATCCGACATCCAAAAGGAGCGAGCGGGATTAAGCGGGGCACGCACCAAAGGTAAAATGGTTTATCCCTCTTTAGATCTAGGAGTAGATCGAGTTTTGAGCATGAAATGAATACGTGATTTTTGTTTCGGAATTTTTCTTCGCACGAGATCCATGGCTTTGGGTTCTCGGGGTTTCCGCGACGCGAAAAGGCGGTTTTCGCGGCCCGAAAAACCCAACAGTGGTATCAGAGCCACGTGCGAAGCACGTATTTATTTTTTTTGTATGGGATACAAAATTTAGAGTAGTTTATGATTCTGTAATTTTTCTAATTTTTAGGATTTTGTGAGTATTTTTCTCGTAGAGGCGAAGCAACGAGTGCGAAGCACTTGTACACTTCGACCACCGAGAAAAAACTTCTCCGAAACGGCAATTTCGCCCAAATAGATTTTGGACAGGGGTTAGCACTGTTAGATCGCGATACGACACTCACGAAATTAATTTCGTGAGTAGGCGCCGCCCCTAACCCCGCAAGGGCCTTGTCACATGATTGTGCCCGAAACCCGCTTAACGGGACCGCCGTGGAGTTGTGACTCATAAAATTCGTAAAATACATAGAAAAAATTAGATAAATTTCTGTAAAATACATAATTTTGAATTATGTACAGTAGTATGATGGTCATGGCCCAAGACCCTATTTAATTAGATTAAAATATGTGTGTAATTCATATTACGGCCTGCGTGCCGTTATTTGTGTTGTGTGTGTTGTATTGTGATTGCGACCCGCGTGTCGGCCTTTTATTTATTATTTCTGTTAAAATTAGTTTAAGACTCGAATGTAACTGAGTATAAATTTTGTAATGTACAAAATTGAAGATGAAGGAAATTCTGGAGAAGACGGACTCGTGGGAAGCAAGCCGACAACACATGGGGTTCTGGAAGGAGGAGCTTGGAGAAGCTGCTGCCTAGACCTAGGTTGACCAAAGGATCTTCTCATTGGCTTGAGAAGATCTTAGTAGGGCCATGACTAATCACACTTTAATTTTCTTGTATATTTTATTTTTCTTATAGTATGTGATGCATGTTAGTATAGAATAGAATATACATGAGTGTATGTGATGCACATGTAATGTGGGAACCACATCTTGATGTGCACCTAATACACATTTAGGTTAAATTAGATTTAATAAATGCCTAAATACGATGCAACATCATCGATTAGATTAGATCTAAATCGAAATCAACTCGTATATGCCTAACGAGCCTTGATACCCATCACTACCACGATCATATGCGATTGTTGAATCTGCCAAAGCAGAGCAATGCATTTAATCTGGTGGGATGCGGAGGGACAACCTTGGTCCCGCCTATCACGCTTGGGTTAGATTGAGCTCAATTAGATTGGAGTAACTAGTTAGCTCAATTGGATCGAGCCTAACTATAGGCATACTCCAATAGTTGGAAAGGTAGGACAAGATCGCATTTATCAATAGTCTTGGGAGATTTAGCCAAAGCTAACTCAAGATTATTCATAAATGTTAATTCTTGATCCTATAAACAAGAGTTGCATAGAGATGTAATTGGTAATTAGTACCTACCGATCATACTAAGTCTTGGGCGATTTAGCCAAAGCTAACTCAAGGCGTAGTATGATGTGGATCTTGACCTACGAGAATTATAGTTAGTTGGTGTGGATCTAGTAGTGTGGTTTTACCACATCTATGACTCGATTCTACCAAAGCCCTATAATTCAGTGGGAGCATCATTTAATTAAAGGCCTAGTTAAATGATAAATAAAATATGATACAATGGTGGATATTTATTTCTGCATTTATGTTGTAGATTACCATGTCAAACACGAACACTCTCTCTCTACGATCTGTTCTTGAGAAGGACAAGCTCCTAGGAGCTAATTTCCTGGACTGGTACAGGAATCTGAGGATAGTCCTCACGCAGGAACGTAAGCTGTACGTTCTGGAGCAAGCAGTTCCTGATACACCACCAGCCTCTGCCTAGAGATGCTCATTAGAAGCATCTAGATGACGCGTTAGACGTGTCATGCCTAATGCTATGCTGTATGTCTCCTGAGCTTCAGAAGCAACACGAGAAAATGAATGCTTTTGATATGATTGGCCATCTCAAGCAACTATATCAAGGGCAGGCAAGGCATGAGAGGTTTGAAGTGACTCAGGCCCTCTTTTCATGCAAGATGAAAGAGGGAACCTCTGTAGGAACACACGCACTCAAAATGATTGGGTACGTCGAGAACCTCGAGAGGTTGGGGTTCCCTTTGGGCCAAGAACTGGCTACCGATCTGATCCTGCAATCGTTGCCGGTGAGTTACCGTCAATTCGTCATGAACTACAACATGAACAAATTAGACAAACCACTGCCCGAGATACTCAACATGTTAAGAACTGCTGAGCCTAATCTCACCACTGCCAAGTCCAGTACCGTCCTAATGGTACAAAAGGGCAAGGGTAAGGGCAAGTGGAAGCCCAAAGGTAAGGGTAAGACCCAAACCAAGGGCAAAGCCAGCTCTTCAACACTCAAACCTAAAGGTGGGGTGCTAAGGATGCTACCTGCTTCCACTGCGGTAAGACTGGGCATTGGAAGCGGAACTGCAAGGTATACCTGGAAGATCTGAAGAAGAAGAGAAGTGAGACTTCTACTTCAGGTATAAATGTTATAGAAGTCAACCTTTCTATTTCTACATCATGGGTATTAGATACTGGGTGTGCTTCTCACATTTGTACTAATGTGCAGGCGCTGAGAAATAGCAGGGCATTGGCCAAGGGCGAGGTGGACCTACGAGTAGGCAATGGAGCAAGGGTTGCTGCTGTTGCTATAGGGACTTACTTTCTATCTCTACCCTCTGGGCTTGTACTGGAATTGAATAACTGTTGTTATGTACCTGTACTAACAAAGAATATCATTTCAGTTTCATGTTTAGATAACAAAGGTTTTTCATTCATAATAAAGGACAAATGTTGTTCTGTTTATTTAAAAGATATGTTCTATTGTAGCGCACATCTGATGAATGGCCTCTATATTCTAGACTTAGAGAGCCCTATCTATAACGTGAATACCAAGAGGTTGAGATCAAATGAGTTGAACCCAACCTATCTCTGGCACTGTCACTTAGGCCACATAAATGAGAGTCGCTTGTCCCAGCTCCATAAGGATGGTTTGCTGGACTCATTTGATTTTGAGTCATATGAGACATGCGAGTCATGCCTTCTAGGCAAGATGACTAAGACTCCCTTTAGTGGACATAGCGAAAGAGCGACAGACTTGTTAGGACTCATACATAGTGATGTATGTGGCCCTTTCAATATCGCTGCCAGAGGTGGTTACAGGTACTTCATCACATTTACTGATGACTTCAGTAGATATGGCTATGTGTATTTGATGACACATAAGTCAGAATCCTTTGAAAAGTTCAAAGAATTCAGAAATGAAGTACAGAACCAACTTGGCATGAGTATTAAGATACTTCGATCAGATCGAGGTGGAGAATACTTGAGCCATGAGTTTCGTGACTACCTAGCTGAGTGTGGGATTCTATCCCAACTCACTCCCCCTGGAACACCACAGTGGAATGATGTATCCGAAAAGAGGAAATCTTCCTATATCCTTTTGGGGATATGCTCTAGACACGGCAGCGTTCACACTAAACCGTGTTCCATCAAAGGCTGTCATGAAGACACCATATACGATATGGACAGGGAGGACTCCCAAGATGTCTTTCATGAGGGTTTGGGGTTGTGAGGCTTATGTACGACGTCAAGTCTCAGACAAACTGGGACCCAAATCTGATAAGTGTTATTTCATAGTGTATCCCAAGGAAACGAAGGGATACTACTTCTACATTCCTAGTCAGCACAAAGTGTTTGTTGGTAAGACTGGAGTATTTCTAGAAAGGGACTTTGTTTCTAGAAAGACTAGTGGGAGTACGTTCAGTCTTAAAGAAGTTCAAGACATGGACAATAGCACTGAAGCCTTGATGGAAGTTGAACAGGAACCACAAAGTGTGGTGGTTGATGAGGTGGTTGCACAAGAAGCTGTGGAACAACAACCTGTTCATGTAGACCTACCTCTTCGCAGGTCTGATAGGGTACGTCGTCAGCCTGAGAGATACTCATTTCTCTTTTCTGACCATGATGACGTTATGCTCGTTGAGAACGAGCCTACCACCTATCAGGAAGCTGTGATGAGCCCAGATTCTGAGAAATGGCTAGAGGCCATGAGATCCGAGATGGATTCCATGTACACCAACCAAGTATGGACTTTGGTTGATCCACCTGAAGGGGTCAAACCCATTGGGTGTAAGTGGGTCTTTAAGAGAAAGACTGACATGGATGGACTTGTACATACCTATAAGGGTAGACTAGTAGCTAAAGGTTTCAAGCAAATTCATGGTATTGACTATGATGAAATTTTTTCTCCAGTCGCGATGTTCAAGTCCATTAGGATCTTGCTTGCTATTGCAGCATACCACGATTATGAGATCTGGCAGATGGACGTCAAAACTGCGTTTCTGAATGGAAACCTCCTCGAGGAAGTGTACATGACACAACCTGAGGGTTTTGTAGATCCAAAGCATACTGGTAGAGTATGCAAGCTGCATAAGTCCCTTTATGGACTAAAGCAAGCTTCTCGAAGCTGGAATCTTCGATTCGATGATGCAATCAAACAGTTTGGTTTCATCAAGAATGAAGATGAACCTTGTGTCTACAAAAGGGTTAGTGGGAGCACAGTTGTCTTCCTTGTTTTGTATGTAGATGACATACTACTCATTGGGAATGACATTCCTTCACTACAGTCTATGAAGACTTGGTTGGGGAATTCCTTCTCAATGAAAGACTTAGGTGAAGCAGCCTATATTCTAGGCATAAAGATCTATAGAGATAGATCTAAGAGATTGCTTGGCCTAAGTCAGAGTACATACATTGATACCGTTTTGCAACGGTTTGCCATGCAGAATTCCAAGAAGGGAAATCTGCCAATGTCACATGGCGTGAGTCTTTCGAAGACTCAAGGTCCCTCTTCTAGAGAGGAGAGAGACCGCATGAGCAAGATCCCTTATGCCTCAGCCATAGGATCTATCATGTACGCTATGTTATGTACTCGTCCTGATGTCTCGTATGCTTTGAGCATGACGAGCAGATACCAGTCAGATCCAGGTGAACATCACTGGATAGCAGTTAAGAATATTCTTAAGTACTTGAGAAGGACTAAAGAATATTTCTTGATATTTGGAGGCGAAGAGGAGCTAACTGTAAAAGGTTACAGTGATGCAAGCTTCCAAACTGACCAGGATGACTACAGATCGCAGTCAGGGTTCGTGTTTTGCTTAAATGGTGGCGCTGTCAGCTGGAAGAGTTCAAAGCAGGATACAGTTGCTGATTCTACAACAGAAGCTGAGTACATTGCTGCATCTGAGGCAGCAAAGGAGGCAGTTTGGATCCGCAAGTTCATTACTGAGCTTGGAGTGGTTCCTAGCATAGCCGACCCAGTACAGCTCTATTGTGACAACAATGGAGCTATTGCGCAGGCTAAGGAACCTCGTTCACACCAGCGGACCAAACACATACTACGGCGTTTCCATCTCATTCGAGAGATCATCGATCGAGGAGATGTGAAGATATGCAGAGTACCCACAGAGGCTAACATTGCAGATCCCTTGACCAAGGCTTTGGCACAGACTAAGCATGATGGTCACACTAGGTCATTGGGTATTAGATACTACAGTGATTGGCACTAGTTCTAGTGGGAGATTGTTAGTGAGAGCCCTAGAGTCAATCATGTGATGGTTGTTGTATGGACTCATTGTATCATATTTCATATATATATATAAAGGCATTTGATTATGGTTATTATACTTACTTGTATTGGTGCCAAATAACTAAGTGTAATAATGTCCTTGGTAGTAGGTTCATATCTATATCAATCGATTGGTTGAATCGATAGTGAGATGATATAGAGAACACTACTCTTAATTATTCCTAGTCAACTTCAGGGACAATGTTAATGCATAGAGACTAGCATGTAGGTCAACACGATGACTTGATCTCACAAGTCATGGATATGAGATATCAAGTTGACACATGAGTATGCATTGGAGAATGTATACTGAATGACCCACCATGAGAAAGTATCATGGATCATTATATGAGTGTCATATACTTTCTCATGTGACTATTAGTATGACTATTAGTCCTTAGACCTGAAGTCACCATAGTTCCCTACATAAGGAGTTATGTACTTTGGTTTCATCAAACGTCACCCGTAACTGAGTGGACTATAAAGGCGATTACTGGGTATGTAACAAATTATGCGGAGGGATGTGAGTGATGTAGATGGGATCTATCCCTCCTATATGACGGGAGAGATATCATAGTCTTGATAGAGTGAGATCACTAAGTGCATGGCCATGCCCAAATAAGGCAATATGAGATATTGAGCTTATTTGATTATAGTGAGTCTACTTAGAGTTCAAGACACATAGATTGATTGGAGGATGACACGGTCTATGCTTCATAGAAGATCAATCTAGATATCGACGATAGAAGGACATTGTCACATATTATGAAAGTCATAATTAGTAGTCACATTGGTGATGTTGGATCTCAACATTCTTGTAACTTGGGTAGCAATGATGTGTTGCTAGATACCGCTCATTGCTTATGTTTCTAAGAGGTTAGAAGCATTGCCAACGTTACAAGAACCTATAGGGTCACACACAAAGAACAAATAGATGGAGAAAAAATGAAGTCAAGTTTGACTTGGCTAAATATGGAAAGTCCATAAAAGGCAAGTTTGACTTGACCCAAATCCAAATCAAGTTTGACTTGACTTGGTTCCACTTCAAGTTAGACTGACATGGGAGAAGAAATGGAGTCAAGTTTGACTTGACTAAATATGGAAAGTCCATAAAAGGCAAGTTTGACTTGACCCAAATCCACCTCAAGTTAGACTTGACTTAATGCCACATCATGGTGATGAATTGGCATGGAGCCAACCATTGATGATGCTCCACATCATCAAGAGCATTAAGTGTGGATGCCACCTCATCAAGGAAGATTAATGGTCAAGTTTGACTTGACCAAAAGGCCACCTCACCTTGACTTGACCAAGTGATGACTTGGCTTGGTATTTGACCAATGATGATGCTCCACATCATCTCCAAAGGTTGTAACCCCCCCCATTTGAATTTGAATTCAAATTGAAAGGGGGTTATGGCCGGCCACTTAATGGCCATTAATGGCCATTATGGCCGGCCACTTAATGGCCATTATGTGGCCGGCCACAATGAGAGAACAAAAACAAAAGTTTTGGTTCCATTTTTGATGATGGTGTGTCTTCTCTTCTTCCTCCTCCAAGTGTTGGTGCTCTTCTTCTTCTTCTCTTCTTGGCCGAACCCTTGAAAGGTGCTAGCACACCTAAAGGGTTTCCTCCATCCACTTTGTTCGCGTGGATACTTCTAGAGGGACGGCACTTGACGTCCTAGAGATCCGACATCCAAAAGGAGCGAGCGGGATTAAGCGGGGCACGCACCAAAGGTAAAATGGATTTATCCCTCTTTAGATCTAGGAGTAGATCAAGTTTTGAGCATGAAATGAATACGTGATTTTTGTTTCGGAATTTTTCTTTGCACGAGATCCATGGCTTTGGGTTCTCGGGGTTTCCGCGACGCGAAAAGGCGGTTTTCGCGGCCCGAAAAACCCAACACATTTATGGGCTAAAGCAAACTTCTCGAAGTTGGAATCTTCGATTCGATGATACAATCAAAGCATTTGGTTTCGACATGAATGAAGATGAACCCTGTGTCTACAAGACGGTTAGTGGGAGCACAGTTATCTTCCTGGTCTTGTATGTAGATGACATACTCCTCATTGGGATTGATATCCCATCACTACAGTGTGTGAAGACGTGGCTAGAGAATTGTTTCTCAATGAAAGACTTAGGTGAAGTAGCCTATATCCTAGGCATCAAGATTTATAGAGATAGATCTAAGAGATTGCTTGCCTTAAATCAGAGTACATATATTGACAAGGTGCTTAATCGTTTTACCATGCAGAATTCCAAGAAGGGATTTCTGCCAATGTCACATGGTGTTAGTCTTTCGAAGACTCAATGCCCCTCTTCGATGGAAGAGAGAGACCTTATGGATCGGATCTCTTATGCATCCACTATAGGGTCTATCATGTATGTCATGTTTTGTATTCGTCCAGATGTCTCATATGCTTTGAGCATGACGAGTAGGTACCAGTCAGATCCAGGTGAAAGTCACTGGACAACTGTCAAGAATATTCTTAAGTACTTACGTAGGATGAAAGAATATTTCTTGATATTTGGAGGCAATGAGGAGCTAGTTGTAAAAGGTTATAGTGACGCAAGCTTCCAAACAGATAGGGATGATTTCAGATCGTAGTCAAGGTATGTATTTTGCTTGAATGGTGGCGCTGTGAGTTGGAAGAGTTCGAAGCAGGACACAGTCGCAGATTCTACAATAGAGGTCGAGTATATTGCCACGTCTGATGTAGCAAAAGATGTTGTTTGGATCTAGAAGTTCATTACAGAGCTTGGTGTGGTTCCTAGCATAGTAGACCCGATAGACCTCTATAGTGACAACAATGGGGCTATTACACAGGCTAAGGAACCTCGCTCTCATCAGCGGACCAAACACATACTATGGCGCTTCCATCTCATTCGAGAGATCATCGATAGAGGAGATGTGAGGATATGCAAAGTACCCACTGATGCTAACATTGCGGATCCTTTGACTAAGGCTTTAGTACAAAAGAAGCATGATGGTCACACTAGGTCACTGGGTATTAGATATTACAGTGATTGGCACTAGTGCTAGTTGAAAATTGTTAGTAGAAGCCCTAGAGCCAATTATGTGATGATTGACTAGGGACTTTTTGTATCATATTCTATCATTAATAAAGGTATATTTGGTTATTATACTTACTTTATACTTGTGATAAATAACTAAGTATAATAATGTCCTTGGCTAGTAGGTTCTTATCTACATTATATCGATTGGTTCAATCGATAGTGAGATAATGTACAGAACACTATACTATACCATTCCTAATCAAGCATTAATATTCATGGACAATATTAATGCATGGAGACTAGCATGTTGGTCAATTGATGACTTGAGCTCACAAGTCATGGATATGTGATATCAAGTTGACACATGGGTATACATTAAAGAATGTGTACTGAATTGACCCGCCATGAGAAAGTTTTATAGATTGTCATATGAGTGTCATAAACTTTCTCATGTGACTATTAGTATGAAAAGTCCTTAGACCTGAAGTCACTACGGTTCCCTACATGAGGAGTTATGTACTTTATATCGTCAAACATCACCCATACTAGGGTGGACTATAAAGGCGATCACTGGGTATATAATGAATTATGCGGAGGGATGTGAGTGATGTAGATAGGATCTATCCCTCCCATATGACTAGAGCGATATCTGTGGGCCCCTTGATCCAGTAGGACTGCTAAAACATGTGGTCATGCTCAAATGAGTCAATATGAGATATTGAGCTCATTTGTTTGAATGAGTCTACTTGGGGATCAAGAAACACAAAGTTTGATAGAGGATGACACAGTCTATACCTCATTGGTCAATCTAGATATCAATGATAGTAGGACAAGGTCATACATTGTCATAGTCACGGAGGTTAAGTCGGATCTTGACTTATCTTGTTACTTGGGTAGCAATGATGCATTGCTAGATGTCGCTCATTGTTTATGTGTCTAAAGTGGTTTAGGCACGTTGCCAACGTTACGAGAACCTATTAGGTCACACACTAAGGACACGATGCTTCGGAGATTGATTGATCTTAGTTTGACTATGATTTGATCTGAATTGGATTGATTGAGTTAGACTCAAGTGAATCGAATTGGATTATAGGATTGAGATCTAATTTGAGTTAGACTCATTTAGATTAGACTCAACCATATTTTGGATGAGATATTAATTCATTAATGTGTTTAATGAATTAATAATAAAGGAAGAGAAAAAGTCTCTCTTCATTGAATGGAGAGAAGTTGAAGAGTCACATGAGAAGATGTGCTCTTTATTGGCTTTAATGAAGGAAAGCTAAAGGGACAAAAACCTCTTCATATTCATGGGATAAGTATAAAAGTGTTTCTTGTCATTTGGATGATGGCTTAGTCTTTTTCCCTTCCTCTCTTCCTCCTCTTCTCTCTCTTTGGCCGAAACCCTATTTTGGGGTTCTTGGTGTCTCTACGAACTACCTCAAGTTGCTAGCACAACTAAAATAGTTCTTCTCCGAAGTTGAGAGATTGTGTTCGTGTGGATACGTATAGAGGCACGGACGCTTGAACGTTCAAGAGTTCTGACGTACCTTGGACGAGCGGGATAAACGAAAGGGCACACATCAAAGGTATATCTATAAGCTAAGTAGCTGTAGACCGGCTTTGTACGAGTTTTCTTTCGCATAGATCGCTCGAGGGATCTTGTTTCCACTGCGGGTTTTTGTTTATGTCGCCGGGAGATCCCAACACTCTCAGTGGTGAGTGCTATGTAGGGAGGACTCAGAGGCCAGCAGGGAGTTCAAGTAGTGCTCCACCTTAACCCGGAGACCCCTTCTAACCTCTGCCTGCATCAGACCTTCCTCACGAGACCGGAAGACCTCTGCCACCAATTCAGCTACCTGTTGGCATAAAGCATCGGTCTCCTGCTCGGAGGATAGGTGGCTACCCAGGGAAAGGTAGTCAGACGCGGCCTGCCATAGCAAATAACATTGGTTAAAAAAGTAAATGATGGTAAGGGGAAAACACCAGACTTTATTTTGAGGAGTGACTTGTGCAAGCTGGCGATCAACCCAACCGATGCGTCGGTAGTCCTCCCTCTCGTGGCTTCGCGGCTCCTTGGAGAAGAGGTCCCTTCAGGGTGGCAGAGGGGCTAGACAATGGGTGCTTCGAGGGGCACTCTAGAGGGCCCTGGTATATCCTCCTTTGTGATGGAGGCTCACCAGAAGTACGACCCTCGGTCAAGGCCTCCTTCAGCTACACTGGCCGAGGGCCCAGGGAGGTCGCCTTCTCTGTCGCTCGGATCTTCTTGAGCAGATGCACGCTCGTCGATCGGGTCTATGCTGATTCCACCCGCTTGCCTTTTGGGTCTTCATGGAGGTCGATAGGGGTGGCGACGACAGCGCGGGACTTCACAGCAGGAGAAGGCGCCCGTTGGTAGCGTTTCGAGAGGGGAACTGTGTCCTCCTCTTGGTGACGGTGGGGGATGCCGGAGGTGCACGTGATCTCTTCGTCTTAGGGCAAGAGGAGCTGGCCGCCTCCCCTTGAAGTCGTCCGAGGTAAGACGAGTCGCCTGCACCATCTTCCCATATGGCTCTTCCTCCGACGGAAGAACCCGAGGTGCAGGTTCTTCATCGCCGCCTCCCGTCCCAATGGGAGAGGGGGAAAGATCAGCTCCCTGAGCATCGGGCAGCTCCTGCGTCTGCTCCAAGTTTTCACCCTGGTCGACCACCCGGGCGGTGGGAGCTAGAGGAGGGGCGAGGGCTTGTTTGTTTTCCAGCACCCATTTAAGGAGCTTGTTCATCACCTGGGACAACATGACATTCATTGCAATATATAAATAATAAGATATCTGTTAGAATCAACAAGTATTTAACAAAAGGTTGAACTTACTAAGGCTATGGCTAAGGATGGTGGCTTTGGAGTTGAGCCTAGCCCGATACAGGAGTTATACACACTGCACTAGGCTGGGGCCATGGAACTCCATGCCGGCCAGGACGCTTCTGGCCCTCTGGTACCCCGAGTCTTGTTGGAAGTCGCCTAGCTCTGGAAGAGGGGGTAAGTCTTCTCTCCAGCGAATGGGGCAGAAGGGGCACTCAGGAAGCCTAATGAAGAAAAAACGCTCCATCCAACCCTTGTGGGAGGAAGGAAGGCTTCCTATGAACTTATGGGCAGGGCGAGCAGTAAAACTGAACGCCCCTCTAGAAGTTAAGTTTCAGAGGAAGAAGAAATGAAAAAAGCGAGGGGTCAAAGGTATATTGAATAATTTGAAGAGAATGAATGCCCCGCCCATCTAGGCGAAGGCATTTGTAGTCATCTGATGCAAAGGCACATCAAAGTATTAGGGAATTGCCATGAAGAATGGGGGATGGGAATGTTAGATGTGTATACTAAAAGACATGACTTTTATTATATGAACATCTTTTGTAAAAAGAGAATCACACTACACTAGGTGTTTGTTTATAAAAGCACATACATGAAGTCCCATTGCATAGCATTGTAGATAACATGGTGTGTGGTGTCACACGGAAGATCATGTTATCAGTACCTTACTTAGCATAAATAGAGGCTCACAATCATGATGGAAATGGACAACCCATCGGGAAGGTTGTAGTGTAGTCAGGTGTGGTTGGTCTTGACCATAGGACTACACTAGTGTGCTATGAGTGCATTGAGTAGGACCGAAACCCGAGGTTATCCAATTTTGTACTGACTAAATAAATTGGATGGGACCTCAGTTGTTATTATGGATAACGATCCCTTAATCCCGAAATAATATTGGGCATATATTATTATTTATTATTTCTTTGATTTATCAAAGGGCAAGATCTATTCTGCTAGATCGACAGATCCGATAAGTTGCGAAATAATATTAGTAATATGATGTGCTGATAATTATTGACGGAATCCCTGTCCTGGAGAGTCAGGATGATGATGCCCCCTTGATGAGCTCAAAAGGTTCACCGTGCCAAACCCTGCAAGTGGATTTGATCCGGCACGCTGAAAAAGGTTGAGTGGTACTAATCAAGGATCCAAAAGTTAATTAAGTTAAATTGTCAATAATTTAATTAATTAATGGGCATGCGCAATCTTAAACATGGGGGGATGGACGACTCGTAATATGTAGAGCCCATATGAAAATATGGGGGTTGGTGAGGTGAGTTCAATTAGGATCCTTTAGTGGAATGGATCCTAATTAATGGATCGGGTTTGGATCCATTAACGGGCCAAGAACCAACTCCTCCTCTTGGTCCCTGCCTTAGCCCTATATATACCCTATGAGATCAAGAAACCAAACCAATTGATCAAACCTAAGAGCCAAGGAAAAACCCTCCCCCTCTCCTTCTCTCTTCTTCTCTCGGCGCCGACTAGGAGAAGGGTTCTCCCTTCAGTTTCCTTGACTCCTCCTCCACCAAGAGTCAGCCAAGACTCAAAGGAGCAAGGTAGGAATCTCTTCTACCTTGTTTGAGGCTCGGGAAGGGCTGAGGAGGCGCCGGCGAGGTGAAGAAAGTGGCGCAAGGGGTGCCTTGCGGCGGCGGCGCAAGAAGGAAGAAGAAGGGGCCTTGAGGGATTTTGTGGCTGAGAAGAGGGTTGTTCTTTGTCTTCTTCTTCTTCTTCATCTTCCTCTCAAGGTGTACCGCTGATTCGGAGGGCTTGGAGCCAGCTCCGGCGGATGGCGGCGCAAAGAGAGGGGAGGAGGTCCCGGCGGCGCAAACCCTAGGGTTTAGGGTTTGCGGCCGGATTGGAGAAGGGGTTTGGTGGGTGTTCTTGGTGATCTCAGATCGCGGTAGATCGTCTCCCACACGACGTCTGTGAAGGGAGGGTCATAAGGTAGAAGACTGCGAGGTGATCGAAAAGGTATAACTTTCCATAAGCTCCTTTGTATTTCCTTATGCTGTGCATGTATTGTGTGGATATGTCTCGTCATTTTATGTGTAAGAATTTCATGTTTTGCTTGCAAAATATATTTAATAAATTCTTAACTGTACCCCGACCATAAACACAAAAGCCAGCGATCAAATCGTCGCCTTTTCCACGGTCGAATGGTCGAGCAAGTCACAAGGCCGATTTTGGTAATTGGCCGAGTTGTGATTTGGATCGTTCGATACGGCACGAGACGGTTGATGGGAGACGGCTCTCCATTCGGATTAAAATTTTAATCCGTAGGTGTGGAGAAGTTTCTCGGATCGACTAAGTATTCGCTTAGGAAACCTGCCAAGCTATACCTAACAGGGAAAACGTAGGCCAAACTCTATCTACCCTAAAAATAAAGTGTAAAATCCTAAGGGGGTTATTGGCGGACTGCTTGGAGGAGTTCGGTGCGGAGGCGGGACTCAAAGCCAATCCTATCAAATCACAAGTTTATATGGTGGGAGTGGACAACAACACAAAGGGTCGGCTATTGCAAAGAATCGGGTTTCAAGAAAGGTCTTTTCCTTTTAGATACTTGGGCATTCCTTTAGCGGCGGAGAAGTTGCGTATTGCTAATTATGGTCCACTAGTCTTGGAGGCAATCACAAGAAGAATGAATGGGTGACCTAAGAAGACTTTGTCTCGAGCCGGAAGATTGAAATTAGTCAAGACAATACTCCAAGGGGTGAAATGTTATTGGTTATCCATACTCTCTATTTCGATTGGGGTTATTATGAAGATTAAGACTCTTTGCCGAATGTTTGTGTAGGATTCCATGTTGGGACCGGGTGCATGTTAACATGGATCCGGGTTCGTAATTTTAAAATTAATTACGTGCAGCGGAAGATTTAGCATAAATAATTTCTCAAATTATTTAACCACACATCTAAGCATGCAACTTTATCTTGTGTAGACATGATCATATATTTAAAATTTTGCAGAAACGTAAACTAATTTACGTATTACCTCGCGTAACTCGAAGGAAGGGACGAGATCCAACCATAAGCATCCCTCGGAAGCTCCGCCTCTATTCGCGTCCACGCCAAGTATCTTCGGGATGACTTCGCAAAGCCACGAGTTTCGTGTTCTCGAGAACTACTAGATTCTCCGAAAACGCGACAAGAAAACCAAGAGAGAAGTAATCACATCAGAAAAACTCACTACCAAGGTTGGCCGGAATCACAATTCCGGCGAGAAGGAGGAAGATGACTTGCGGCCAATCCCAAGGTGATGATGGCTGGAGAGGAAGATCGTCCTAACGGAAGAACTTCGTCACCTCGGTGCTTCTCCTTGTGCTCACGGCAAGAAGAAGGGAGAAGAGCCTTGTGGCCGGCCAAGAGAAAGAAGGGAGGAGAGGGAGAGAGCCCAGGCAAGAATACTTCGATTGATTTTCACTTGCCTTGGGTCCTTTATATAGTGGCCTCTCAACCGCCAAGTCTCCTTTTTCTTATGGAATAAATTTTCTATGACTTATTCCATCATGCCAAGTTTTATCATTTTTTTTAATTCATGATAAAAATCAACCAAGTCTCCTTTTTTCTTATGGAATAAATTTTCTTATCATGGTAAATCAATCCTTGATTGATTTTATAAAATAAACCAATCCATGGTTCATTTTAATTTCCATGAAAAATAAACCAAACATTGGTTTATTATATAAAAATTTATAACATCCATAATTTTATAAAACAACCCACACATGGTTTATTTCATAAATTGAACCAAAAATATGGTTCTCTCCCTTTGTTGTGGCCGGCCAAGCAAAGAGGATGGAGACCCTCTTTGGCCGGCCCATCCAAGTCACGCCCCAATGAATTAAACTTATTTAATTCATCTATTAAGTCTTCAAAAGACTTAGCCATTTTACGCTTCCGATGCGTCTCTGAAAAATTCAGATTCGACTTATCTCTCTTGATTGGAAAATATAATTTTCAACTCATTTTAAATCCCTCGGATTACTCGTAGTGCGTGTGACTAAATAGGCTTTCGATTTATGTTGGTCGTCTATAATTAATCAATTATACAACGATCATGAGTGGCACCTAGTAGTACATCATGATCCCCAATTAATCGAAAGATCAACGGTTGACCTCAGAAACAATTCTGAAACCCTTCAGCAACTATAATGAATCGTGCCCCATTCCCTTCACCATCTTATACCCACTTAGTTCAGGACATGGTCTATGTGTGTCAGTCCCCACTAGGCTGACTACGTCACACCTAGCCCAAGTAACGTTTTCTCATCCTACGGATTCTAATTACTCTCATGTATTTAAGAGATTCATACTCTGAACATGTCATGCTCTGGCCAGAGGCTTCGAGTAACAATCCGACGATAGGCCTTGGGTATATATCTCCTCGCAAGGAGTGGTGAATCCTTTGTAGGTTGTTCAAACATCTTCGGGCACTTCGGCTTATACCCAATCATCCTGGGTCCACACCTCCTTGGAGATGCTTGCTTAAGATGTTAAAGTATAAGTCTCCATGACCAAGATGACTTGAACACCGCAAGTCAAAGGAACATCGCACTTAAGCTGCAGTAAGAACTTCATTGACATATCTATATATAGACTACCATATGAAGTTTTACATCCAGTCACTCTAATGAACTAGTTCCCTTAACTAGCATTCATGTTTGTCTCCGGACATCTCAATGTCACCAGCCAGTGAGAATCAGCTGATTAGAGAATAACCCATGCTAGTCTCAACAGAATTGATAGTGTCTGTATTTATCAATTCATCGACTAGGGACAATTTCAATACTTCACAATTGCACATGTAGAAATAATCACTAGTTGTGATTTCATCACAAATTCTCTCGTTCTGTGAATTGTATTGCGGGCATTCAGTAAATGAGTTTAAGATCTCAATCAAATACATAAACATGTATACTCAAATAGTGAATATTCATTTATTAAAATAAATGATTACAATCATAAGGCGATTGCCTTAGGACACTTTTCTCATGTCACTAACATTCCAAGTATCCACCTATTGCGTGGGACAAGGTATGCTTGCCAAAGGAAAATGGTGGTTTGGGGCTAAAAGACCCATTAATATGGAATGAGGCATTACTTTGTAAGATACTATGGGAGATCCAAACAAGAAGAGAGTCTTTATGGATAAAATGGGTGCACCAACAATATATAAAGGGGGTGATTTTTGGGAGTGGAAAGCAAAATCAAGTGATTCTCCATTGATAAAGAGGTTAATAGAGATTAGAGAGAAGATTAGATTGAAATCAAATGAGTTTGGCCAAGCAAACATGAAACTAATAGAATGGTTTGCATCAAGAAATGAAGGAGTGGGGAAGGCATATGGTTTTCTCAAAACAACTATTGACAAACCACATTAGGTGGGATCATTATGGAGGCCGAAAATCATGCCAAAGCACTGGGTTGCAATGTGGTTACTTGCACAAAGAAAATTACGTACGGAGGATAGAATGGATTTTGTGGAAAACAAGCTTTGTGTGATGTGCCGGCAAGCGGAGGAGACAATAGATCATCATTTTTTTGCATGTTCTTATGCTAGTACCTTATGGCAAAGGATAAAGCAATGGTTGAGCATAAATTTCATATTTAAGATGGTAGAAGAGCTTCTCCAAGTAATAGGACAGCGGTATAAGGAAAGGGAAGAATGGTCAAAGCTAAACACCTTGGCATCTCTAGTGCAATATATCTTATTTGACGGGCAAGGAACAAATACAGATTTGAGGGGGAAAAAACAACATAGAGGACGCTTTTCGGAAGGTCCAGATTCATGTGCACCAGTTCGTGGACCTTACCTCTACATAACCTCATGATATAGTAAGCAAGTGGAGGTTACTATGTGTTGTTATGCTCCTGTTTTGAGCAGTTTTTTCCTTGATGTTTGCTGTGATTTTCGCCCAATATGGCCTGTTTTGTGTGTGTTGTGCCCATGTGTGGGCTGTGATTTGTGTGTGATGCTGTGCCCGTGTGTGGGCTGGGATTTGTGTGTGATGTGCTGCCCATATGTGGCTGTGATGGTGTGTGAGATGTTGCCCATGTGTGGGTTGTGAAGATGAGTAAGTGTTGTGAGTTTTTGATATACGTCATGTGAAGGGCCTGATCTGATGTGTTTTGTTCTCATGTGCTTAGTGAAGGATCTCCCTCGCTGCACTTTTTAATATATGAACTATTTCAAAAAAAAAGTGTAAAACCCTATGGGGGCTCTACAGGGGACTGGTCAAGATTGGGAACTCTAACCTCTAGGTCCGCCGGAATGTCGTAGGCCTCGCAGGCAGCTCTCAGGGAAGCAGACTTAAACTTAGACGAAGTGATCTCATACCACTCCGGATGATAAGCCCTCTCCTCTTCGGGCCTTCCCTTCCTACCCTGGTCTCTCTTCCCTTTTCCCTCCTTGCCCATGTCTTCGAAAGAAAGAAGGAGAAGAAGATGGAAGATGGGTGAAACTTACACGTGAAGAAGAAGCCCTAGCGAAAGTAGAAGATAGTAGACGGAAGCGGGATGTGCAAGCTCTGATAATCAGCAATGCAAGAAAACGAAAGGACGCTTTCGCCTCCCATTTTTATTAGGAAGAAGCCGCCCTCGTGCGGACAATAGAGACATAACACGTGGACGGTGATGACTGCCCATCTCAAGGTGTCGCCCCTCTTTATGGTCATCGTTTGGTATGGCCCTGCGGTGTGTAGCAGAAGGAAATCAAGTAGAAAAGATCCTGCCACATGGCAATACTCCATTCGCCAGGACGCTCCCTCGCCATTAAGATACCCCATACGCTCTTAATGTGTGATGGACAGCTATCATTACCGGGCCTCGAAACTCACAAGGACTTCTAGATTAACGCAACGGACCGCCTCGGGCCAAGGGACGAATGTTTCGATTCCTCAGACTCAACAAGTCGTCAAGAGAGTAAGAATGGCAATATGGACACCGCAGATGCGTAGCTTTCTCACTACAAAAAAAACACCCATATAAGAGTGGTTTTTTTGACTTTCAAGAGCGGTTATCAACCACTCCTACACTTTTACCAACGGTTTAAAAACCGCTCCTCTTATTGTCGTCCCTATATCTTATAGTAGCGGTTTTTTTAACCGTTGGTAAAAGTTATAAAACCGCTCCTATTTTTACTTTGTAGGTACGGTCTGAAACCGGTCTTACACATTATACATATAACAACGGTTTCAGACCGCTTCTATAGTTATAAATTTAGGAACGGTTCAAACCGCTGCAAAACCCTTTAGCTGTTAGAATAGTTTTAAACCGCTTCTATACATCATGGATATAAGAGCGATTTCAAAATGCTATTAATACTAGATATTAAGGATCGATTTTAAACCGCTCCTAAATATGGGAATATGAGCACATTAAAATGCTATTAAAGCTTTAAATTTAGGAGTTGTTCAAACCATGATATTTAATATTTCAATCCACCAAATCAATACATAACATTATTAAACAATTATCCTCCAAAACAATAATAAGAGTACTCCAAATGCTAATATAAAATAACAGTCAAAATGTTCCAAATTCAATAGTTACTAAAAGTACTAACATCAGACAAATACTTTTTTTTTCAAAATTCTATCTAATCTTTATCTGGCTCTGATACTGGAGGAGATCTATGACCACTTTCATGTGCATTTGATGGAGAACTTCTATGTTGCCGCATAATATCTACCAAGATAGTTGTCATCTGAAAAATAAATTTAATTTAAGATATCATGCTTCTATATAAGTATTTTTGAACATTAGTATTCAATATGTGACTACCTGTGTAGGTAATAATTCAGGCTCACGAGATCCCCCAACAATTCCAGATATCATACTTTGGATGACATTGGTAAAATTTTGAATCTGTTGATCATGCATCTACCTCATCCGCTCCATTTCTACCTGTCTCTGTGCTTCCATATTTTTCATTTTTTCTTCCATTTCTCGCAACTTATCATTAACATCAGAAGTAGGAAGATTATCTTGTCTAAAAATTATTCTTCGATTACACTGCTCTGAGAAAACTTATCTAGCTCCTAAACATCAAACACGACCAGAATGTTCTGACCCAAATACCTCCCTGAATAAAAATATATAATTAAATTGTATAATATTTAGTAATTTTAATAAAAATAAAATTCTAAATGGATACCGAAATGCATCTTCGTGTACTTCTGTTATTTGCGTTCCCTCAGGCTTGTCTCGGAGATGACGTTGCACAACTCTATTTAATTCATCCTAACACAAAAATTGTGTCAATAAAATAAATAGCATAATGAAAAGTTATTTCGAAAAGTTAAAACAATTATTACCTCAACTCTTATTGTTTCATCATCAACAAGAGCACCTCTTTTTTTTTTTACTTTGTCGACTGAGATGAAATAGTTCAATGCGAGTTGGCTTTCTACCATTTTCCTGAATCTAAGTACAAAAAAAGTCATTTTAGATTGAATATGCAAATAATAATAGCTCGAATACATACAAATTGATATTAACATAACAAATTGATCAAATAAATACATACAAATTTGTCTTCTAATGAGGGAATATTTGTTCGTCCTTGTGCACGAATCCCTCGTTTTTTACTCCCATTTTCTCGATTTATTTTTGATGTCCTCTGAAACAAAAAAAATTGCAACAAATTTATGCATACCAATATATAAAAATTAATCAATACAAGAACTACCTCATTAGACTTCCAATAACGATATAAAATTTCCCAAACATCTGATGTGAGATCATGGGGAATGGGACGGATACGCATAAGTTCATTTAATGGAATATTTGGATCATAAGAAGTAGCCTTAATTTCAGCCTTCCACCGCCTCCATGAACCTGTCACGCCCCCAGAGGCCCGTGCTAGCTCGAAAATCGGACAGCACCTCCCTTATACGGCGGACAATCTGAAACTCATACATACATCACTCCACACATATATAGCTCAGTCATACTCGACTGACATTCACAGATCCACAACCACGCAGTTAAATAAAATAACTAACAAATAATAAACATAATACATAAATCTCTATAAGTAAGCGCAGCAAACCGAAATCCAGCGAAAATAAATAAATAATGTCTAACAAAAGCCCAAACACCATCCGATATGATAATAAAACCAAAACAACACCAATACGATAAAAATAACACGAAAGTACAAATACACATCTATACAGAAACAAATATTCTCCGAAACAAATCATAGGTGATTTCAACTAAATCTAAACCACTTATTTAAATCAGCCCTAATTAATCCAACCAATACTCCTTAAGTAATCAAGAAATTAATCCACTAATTTAACAAAACCCAATTAATCATCAATTAACACATCTTATTAAAAACAACTTAATCAGCCATCACAATTAATCATTTTTAATCCATTGCTAATTGAGTAACCCAATCTAGTGGTTGATACATCTATCATCCATATCCATTTCAATCTAACATTATATCCTAATCAACACTTACCTTAATTTGATGCCAGCGCTTTCACCTGCTCAGAGTCCGGTGAAGAAAATCGGAGAACACACGGACACAAAATCAGAAGCTCGAGGTCAACACCACCAATTCTTACTTGCGATAAACCCCTCTTTCCCCTGTTCAGACCTGCTAAAACCTAGCCACCTTAGCCTCTAGTCCAAATCAATTCAAGGAAAGGAAAAACTCCTTACTAGTCCTTGGCCGGAAAGGAACAACAACGTTGTGAATGTCTCCGGCAACAATTCGACTCGGGCAAGCTACGCTCGAAAGGCAATGGAGGTGGCAATCGGACGGCACCATCTTTGGATGAAAACAAACCCACCATCAGGAAGCAGGAGGGCTGGCGGCGCTCACCATGGCCGGCGTGCTGTCGTGCAAGGCAAGGGGATAGCGGTGTTTCACAGAGGAGGCGGCGGATCGAAGAAAAATCGATCGCAACTCCGGAGAGAGGCTGCGCCGACTGGGGAACTTGGTGACTGGTGACTGGTGACTGTCGCCGCCGGCGGTCGAAAGGCGCCGGGGAAGGGCAGCGGCGATCGGGGAGGAGGAGGTTGTCGATCCGCGGCTTCCTTTGCGTGCGCGAAGAGGGGAGGGATCCGAGGGGAGAAGTCGGTGCTTCATTAGGACTTGGAGACTAGTATCCATTGTTCGCCGGCAATTCGGAGGTGGCGGCGAAGGGCAGCGCGGCATCGGTCGATCGCCGTGCGCGAAGAAGAGTCGGCGAGGATGGGTTCCGGCGGAGAAACTAGGGCACGGGGAGGAGAGGTTTTTTTTTTTATAAATACTTAAACTTTTACTCTTATATATATATATATATATATTTAAAAAAATCAAACTTTTCCTTAAATAATTCTCAACCAACTCATCTGGCATCCAATTAAATCCGTAATTATTTCCAAAAATTTCAAAAAATTCTTCCAAAATTTTTCCGTCTGATTGTTTCCAATTTTCAACTCCTATTTATGGTGATTATGCAACAAGTGCTTTTATTTAATTTTTTAATTAAAT
This sequence comes from Boesenbergia rotunda, assembly GCA_024364735.1. NCBI lineage: Eukaryota > Viridiplantae > Streptophyta > Magnoliopsida > Zingiberales > Zingiberaceae > Boesenbergia > Boesenbergia rotunda. The sequence goes on from JAGFNQ010002872.1 coordinate 22,455, forward strand.
AATTAAGTCAATAAAATTTTATTTTTAGGATTTAGATATTATATAATAATAATATATATATATATAAATTTCAAATTGACAAAAACATAATTACAATTAAGTTGGATGCATGAGTAGTGTTTTTATTTAATTTTGTTAAAATAAATAATTAAGATAATAAAATCTTATTTTAGGATTTAGATATTATATTATAATAATAAATAAATAAAAATTTCATATTGAAAAATATTTGAGATGCTCCGATGTAAAATGTTCGGCATCACATTTTTCATAATATATAAATATATAAATAAAATGTATTAAAAATTTAAATAAATTTGAAGCATGGTACAAGTTTATTTAATTGTAGGAAAATATTATTTTTTTCACTATGTGAAAACCTAAAAGAGTATAAAATCTTCTGTAAAAATTAAATGGTGATATACAACTCTGTATTTTTAAAATTTGATTAAAACATTCTCTCTTTTTTAGCATCATAATAATTGTATATCTAAATTATTTTACCATAAATTTTAAGTCATATGTGAATACTTTAATTTGAATAACAGAAAATAATTTTAGTAGAAATGTTTGATACAGAATCGCTATTAAAAGTATCCAATATAGCGGTTTCATGATTGTTTCTAATAGTTGTAGCAATAAGAGCGGTTTTCAATCCCGGTTTATATAAATCAATGCTAAAACTATACAATTAATGTATATTAAAAATCAATTGTACACGATTAGAGTAACAGAAGTGGTTTATAGCAACACTTGATATAAATTTTGTTCAAAGAATCCAATAGGAGCGATTTGAAAATCGCTCCTAAAAGTTAAAGCAATTGGAATGGTTAGTAACCAAGAACCGCTACGAAAAATACCCAATAGCAGCAGTTTTAAGATCGTTTCTAATAGTTGTATCATTAAGAGCGGTTTACAGGAGCGATTTTTTCAAACCGCTTTTGAAACAATTCAATAAGAGCAGTTTTAAAATTGTTTCAAAAAAGTTAGGCAATAGAAACGGTTTAATTCAAACAGATTCAATTGGTCAATTTTCAAAAGCGGTCTTATAACCACTCCTAAATAACCGCTCCTATATAGGTTTTTTTTTGTAGTGTCTCTCGTTGTACCACCAGCCTAATTAGTCAGCCACACTTCCTCGATTAGACTTGAAGGGGGGGCTTGTGATAGGGATGAACATCCCAGGGTGGACACGTGGCCCGGGGAAACTATGTGGCAGGGCCCACCGAACCAGAGCTCTGAGGTCAGACTGAGACTATCTCGGGAAAATGGATCAGAGCCTCGAGGTTAGACTAGCAATTGGGCTCTCAAGACTACCTCGAGAGAATGGAAGAAAGCCCCTTAGGTCAAACCGAGAATCAGGCTCCCAAGACTATCTCGGGAAAATGAATGAAGGCCCTGAGTTCAGCTCGGGAGATGAGGCTCCGAGACTGACTCGAGAGAGTGGAGCCCAAAGATCAACATAGGAGTCAGAAAATCAAACTTCAAGTAGTCGTTTCTCTTTCCAGAACAGGAAAATCATTGGATAATTATTGTCCGCAACGTACGGCAATTAAGGCCTTAATGATCACAGCAGTCATTAATAAAAGATAGGATCTCTATCAAGTAACCAATGATTAAGGGATGTGGAGGATAATGTGGAGACACGTGTGACCAAGACCTCAGGTATATAAGATGCCTCGGCTTCCAAGTAAGGAGGTAAGTTTTCCGAATTGATAGAAACTTTGATTCCTCATCGTCCTCCGAAAAGAGATAAGATTCCTGACTTGGGCGTCGGAGTGGGCTCCACCGAAAAATCTTCCGGTGCATCCCATTTAACACTCGTGTTAATCTCGCAGGGCGTGGACATCTTCTCCCCTTCACCATCGTCGTGGGCTACGCTTTGGTGACTCACCATCCTCGTTGTTCGCTTCCGGAAAAATTAATATTTCAAATAAAAATTATAGCTAAAATGTAATCAATAATATATTTGACAAACCGAATCGAAGAATTTGTACGTCAGGGAGAAAATAACTGGAAGAGAGTGTCTGAGATTTCGTGCGCTAGGAAGAGAATATGACAAAGTGCATTGGAAAAAGAAGTCGGCTTAGAGAGACCTATTAGGTAAATTGTAAAAATTTGTGAAGGATAAGATGGAGATTAATAAAAATCTATATGGATATTTTAAAGAAGAAAATTATTAAAATAAGATCTTTTAAAAAAAAAAAGTAAGTTCTCCCTTACTTTTTTTTAAAGAGCTTATAAGTTATCGAACAACTTATTTTCACAGCTTATAAGTTATTTACAAAAAATTTTATCAAACATATTTCAAGAGCTTATAAGCTATATTTGTAGAGTTTATAAGCTCAGCCAAACACCCTCTTAATAAGATAATTGAATTAAATTAAATTAAATTATTAAAATGATTATTTAAATTTGATTTGATTTTTTTATAAGTTTGACTATGTTATGTTTAAATCTTATAGATCTCTCAATTCAAACTTATTTAATTATTTAAAAATTTTATATTTTTAAGTTAATTAAAAAAATTATTCATTTTAAAAAAATGTGTATTTATTATATTGGCAAAAGTTTATTGATAAATATGATCTGTAAACTTTTACATGTAAATATTATTCAACAACAATTCACAATCTCTATTAATAATATTAACAAGTTGCCCAAGGTAAAATGTCATGATTAGATCCTCCAATGATAAATCAAATATCTAAAGTTTAAGACTCAGCTATAACTTATCATGGAGAAATTTCTCCCTAATTTCTCCTTAATTTTTCTTAATGTGTAGAGGAGTCGAGAACCTACTTGTCAGGATAAGCCTCTACATTTACTTCTCTAATATACTCAGGTGGCATGTGGAAAATTTTCGTACAATCGAGCTGGCTACCTCAGGATTAATCAAGCTGAAGACTTGGATACCTGATGCTTATCGAAATATTAACTATTTGAATATGTATACGTTAAAATTTATTTATTTAATTTAATAAATTATTCAAATTTATTTATTTAATTAATTTTATATATTAAATAAATATAAATAAATTCTTATTGAATTGCCCTTACTTATAATAGGCAAAAATAAAAAAGACAATTTTTTTAAATCATGGCTTCATACTATTTAGCCATGTATATTTACCCCCTACCCTTTAGATGACCAAAATCTCCTATCTAAATTTTGAACCAATCTAAAGCGTTATAACGACTACGAAACCGTAACTGTCATATATATTGTAGTAATTATGATTTTATAACTGTTACAAGGTAAATATTAAGCGAGTATGTCCAATCTGCATTGTAGCAGTTATCATTTCATAACTACTACAATGTGAATAATTGGTGAATTATCATGAAATCGTAGCTACTATAACTGTTCTAGCAACTATAATCTCGTAGCTGTTATAATGTGAATGGTAGGTGAACAGAATTAAGTTCGCATTATAATAATTACTAAATTGTAACCGTTATAATGCACTAGACATATTCATAATTTAGATGAAAATTTTAAATATGAGATAATAATGGGAATAACATGGAAGGATAGGAGGCTAAATGTATACAATTGAACAATGGGATGCTTTTTTAATTAAAAAAGCAAAATTGAAAACCCCATTAGGAAAAAACTGGAGCATACTTTTCTACTCATAATTGTGTTTTGAATTTCTCTATATATTGCCCAATGGAATGATGTAATTGGTACCTTGAATATTTGTTATAATAGAATTTGAGATTAATTGTCAATAAATATAAAAATATTTTATTTAATGTCTAAATTATTATGCTAGGATAAAATAATTCACCTCTATAATTTATTATCTTTCAGAATATATGGAATCATTCTGGTAGAGATCGCTAATATAACGACTACACATCAATTGAATTTCCATATCTATTTTATTAAAAAATAATATTATTCTGAGTAGACGACAAGGAGGACACTAGTGACAGACATGTGATGCAGTGTAGCTGTCATCTTCCTCTTCTCTTATCTCTGAATCTCAATGTCCGATGTAAATATTTTTCGATATTCGATTTTTGAGTTATCCGTCGTTAGTATTTTTTAATTTATATTAATGACCAATAAAAAATTTTCATAGGACCATATCAATCATCTAAGATTCTAAATTATCCAACTTCGTTGATATTTTTTTTTTCTAAATCACAATCTCTATCTTAATCTTGATTTCATCTCCCATTTCTGATACACCTACGTGAAGAGGAAGCTATGATCACGTAGAACCTGCGTGCATGCCGATGGCTTCATCTCAGATTCCGACGACGTCGGGAGGCCCGCATTTCCGGTCACGGTTCGGAGACACGACGTGGACCAAGGTCTTCGTCAGCGGCTTGGCGTGGGACATAGTTTGCAAAATCGCGATCCTGGATCGTAGGATCGTACGATCCTACGATCCTGGACCACAAAACGATCCAGAATCGCGCAGAATCGTTTTTTGTAGCAGGATCGCAGCAGGATCGGTAGGATCGGACAGGATCGGATAGGATCGTATAGGATCGGACAGGATCGGAACAGGATCGATGAAAGCTTTAAGAGGTCATAACTTTTGACTCGGATTGAACCACGTGACCTATAATATATCAAATTGAAACTCGTTCAATGATCTACAAGTTAGTTTTAAGATTGAATCCCAAAAAAAATTGTTTAAAACCTTTTCAGAGGCCCAGAAGATTATTAATCTTTTTTATTATTTTTTTTTATCTTTTACATCGTTAGTGTTAGTGTTTTAAGATTATTTAAATATCTATTTAATTATTTTTTAGTTAGTTTTTGATTAATAATATTATGTTATATCTTTTTTCTAAAATGATGAGTCTTTAGATGTCTATTATCTAATAGGTTGACAATTAAATTGGATCATCTTGTAATAAATAGAATATTCTTGAAGTTAAACGTGATTATTTTCATTATAGTGTTAATAAAAATTGTATATTTTTTCATTTTAAGGGTTTTTGATAGGATCGTATGATTTTACGATCCGATCCTGACCGATCCGATCCTGACCCCAAATCGATCCTGTGTAGGATCGCGATTCTACGAACCTTGGCGTGGGAGACACCCAGCGATGAGCTCCGCCGCCACTTTGAGCCGTTCGGCGACATCCTTGAGGTCATTCTCATCGTCGACAAGGCCACCGGCCGATCCAAAGGCTACGGCTTCGTATGACCCGACTACCTCTCCCCCTCCCGTTCTTAATTTAGTGATTTCTCTCTTTCTTCTTCTTCTTTTTCCTAATCACCTCAGATGGGTCAATGAAGTAGGTGACGTTTCGCAACGCGGAGGCTGCGCGGTGGGCAGTGATGAACATCTGGTGATGGAAGGCCGGCGAGTGAACTGCAACATCGCCACTTTGGCGGCGCCCAGAAACCCCCGAAGACAATAAGGTGTGTTGTTGATCACAATATGCGAGATCATATCTTGGGACTAAAGTTGAGAAATAAGAGATTTTTTGTTAGATCAGATCAAATTACGAGGTCAGAATTATGTTTGAAGATCAACTCATAAACAAAATCTAGATTACACATAAATTAAGTTACACCTAAATATACGACTATAAACGAATCAAACAAATTAAATTGTATGATATTCAAATTTATTTAATAAAATAATTAAATCAAACTTAAACTAGTCAAACCATTATAATAACTATTCAAACTTAAACTTAATTCATTTAAATATCATCAAACTATCAATTTAAATTTGTTTGATCATTTTAAAAAATTATAATTTTAATTATTAAACATAATAATATAAATTTATTCATTCATTAAACAAAATTATTTATTTATTATATTATTGAAATTCTTATCGACGAATATGATTTATAAATAGGATTTAGGAACACACCATGCTTATTCATAAACATTAGTGAGTTTAAATTTATTTATGTAATTTAAAGAAATATTAAACTTATTTAAATTGATTATTATATATATATAATTAATATAAATAAATTCTTATCAAATTCAATAAATTTAAGATAGTAATCTTGAAATGATCAATTTAATCTCTCTCAAGTTGAATATCGTATAACTACGTAAATTTATAAATTCACTTATTTAGAATTTCTAGATGCCAATAATATTCAATTTTAATCTTCTCCAAGTCGAGTAGAGTAATTTGCTAGCTTGCTCTGTTTTGTGTAAGAAGAAATCGAGGCAGGGCCAAGAGGGGAGCCTGCAACCGGGGACAGGGACGACCTATGGCAGAGTGCCAGCTCAAGTTGGGCCTCCATGTTCTACCCTACACCATATGGGTGAGTCCCACGCTAGAGCACTCAAAAGTATTCCGGAAGGAGTCGTCGACGATGGTCAGTCAGCGAGGTTCTGCCAGCATGGAAGTTGTTGCGCCAGGGAGGAACTTGGGGTCCTGCGAAGTTAACACAAGCGTTAGGGGATACACCGGCAGGGGTCCGACGGAGTCCACTCTGACGCTCAAGTTAGTAAGTCATCCGAAGAGTAGTGGCAGTGAGAAAAAAAGACAGTATGTAGAATGAGAGAGCGTGACCCCCTTTACCGAAGGGGTGAGACTACCTTTTATACCGATGGCGGCAGGCTAGCCGTCCCCTCCTGATCAGTGCCACATCTCTGGTATTTAAGCTATGTTTCCCCCTACTTTCGGTGAGTGCGGGATATCCTTTGAAACTGTCTGCACCGTTATCGGCTTCTGCCCGTTGCGATATTCAGGGATCGTGAAGACCTTTTCTAGCGGGGGTACTTATCCGTACCCCGAGGGGGGTCAGTGTCTGAGGTCGGTTAGTGCGAGGGCTCCACCCCCAAGGAGAGCTCGGGGTTTTCATGTGCCACAGCTCCCAAGGTGGTCTCGAGGCCTATCCTCCCGAGGTGCTCCCGAGAGGGATCTCCAGCTGCCCTTCCCGGGCGCGTCGCCCTCGGGGATTCCCATGAGGGTTGTCCCATCCTACCGTCGTTGTGTCGGGTAGCTTCTTTATCCTTCGTCCTGGCAAGGGCTGATTCAACCCTACTCTCAGGGCATATCCTCCCGGGGTGCTCCCGAGAGGGATCTCCAGCTTCCCTTCCCGGGAGGGTTGTCTCATCCTACCGTTGTTGTGTCGGATAGCTTCTTCATCCTTCGTCCTGGCTAGGGCTCATTCAACCCTATCACAAGCCCCTTCTTTCAAGTCTGATCGAATGAAGTGTGGATGACTGATCGGACTGTGGTAGTGATGGAGAAGCTGGGCCCTATCCTTTTTCTCTCTCTTTAAGTTTCGACCGGGCTTTCAGACATATCCCACGGGTCTCTTGACTTTGGCTGATTTTTTGAATATGTCTCGTACCCTTGCGAGCTTTGCGGCAGCCAAGGTGACGCAAATGCCCAGCGCATGCAACAGCGCCACGTGTCTTTTTCCTCGCTTTGCGGCGTACTGCGGACCATACGAAGCGACGGCGATTGAAGGCTAGCCAATCCCCTAGATAGCCTGTTAATATCCTCCACATGCTGGCCTTCTATTGCTTCAGGGGAGGTGTCGTGTCCCTATAAAAGTGGGTGCAATGGTGCCCTGCGGCAGCCCTACCATAGTTGCCGTCCAGAGTTCTCCTTCCTTACTTGTCCTTCTCGTTACCACGTTCTTCCAACGGGTGTACTTCCTTCTCTGTTCTGTCCTTCCCTCATTTCTTCACCTTGGGCCCGATGGCGAAGACAAAGAAGTCTTCAGGCGTTGATGAGTGCTCTTTGAGAGAATTGGGATTTCATCCCGAGTGCTATGAGACTATCTCCTCCAAGGTTAAGTTGGTATCCCACTAGGCTGCCTATCAAAAATATGGCATTCCGGCAGATTGAGAGGTAAGGGTCACTACCGCGGATCAACTGCTGGTAACCACCGGTGAGGATTTTTACACCTTTTTTCTAGGACAACTGGAACTAGGGCATCGCTTCACTGTCCATCCTTATTTCATGAATGTTGCTCATTACTTCCACATGCCGCTACAACAGCTGGCTCCGAACGCCTTCGCCCTGATGAGCGGAGCTCTCGTTCTCTTCAAACTTTTCGACATTCCTCTAACCCCGATTTTTTCATTTCTTTTTCGTCCCTGTTGGATTTCACGGGGCATTTGGTTTCACCGCTCATGGTGGTCATAGGTTTTTGGGGGGCCTTCCCTCCTCTCACAAGGGGTGGAAGGAGAGATTTTTCTACATCCGACTTCCCGAGCGTCCTTTCAGCGATATCCACTGGACATAGAACATGCCCCCTACACCAGACCTGGGTGATTTTCAACAGGATGCAAGATATCAGAGGGCTAAGAATATCCTGGCTGGGATGGAATTCCATGGGCTCCAGTTGGTTCAGTGCGAGGAGCTCCTTTATCGGGCTGAGATTAGTCCGAAGATTACCCCCCTCAGCTCCAACCTTCATAAGTTGCCTTACACCTGGCACAATGCCTGGTTAATGTTTGCTGATGTCCTCCTGCCTTTTACCCTACAGGCGACATTATGTTTCCTCTTGTGATGAATAAGCTCCTAAAGTGGGACCAGGCTAATGAACAGACACTGATCCCAGGGTCAGTATCTTCGACCCCCGTAGGAATCCCCTTCGGGGGTGGCAAGGTGGAGGGAGAACTATCGGCGGGCCCAGCAGTGCCGGAGGTCCACCAAAGCATAGACGTCTTGGAGTCGCCCTAGATCTCTAAAGGGGGGCCACCTGCCACCATTGCGGAGGCTTCACAGGAAAAAGAGACGTCTTCTCCATCTAACGTGCCTTCCGCCATCCATGTGCATGAAAAGAAACACCGAGAGCGGCGGTCCCAACTGATGGATCGTTTTCGGTGTGCTAGAGGGGGTGAATAACACAATGCTAACAATGACGATTTACTTGGTATCCACCCCGGACGGGTGATTAATCCAAGAATCCGTCGGTGGATCAATCCCCGGATAACCTCCGACTAGTCCTCGTCGCTCCTTGTGGGTGGAGAAACCTCACCATAACACCTTTAGAACACCTGAGCACAAAGACTACTATCTTACCTTTAACCAAGACAAGATTCGTCAAGAAACTCAGTCACCACGAAGTCCTCTTTAAATATAACTCGGGCTGAAACCCTCGTGGAGACAAGCTGGAGGCTTGTGTGCACCCGAGGGACCTTGGAGAGCAGGGACGATGAGCTGAGGGGCGCGGACTTCGAGGCATAGTGAAGGATGACATGGAGGCAAGCTGGAGGCTTGCATGTATCTGAGGGACGGGAGCCGAAGATGAAGAGGGCGTGAAGGCAATAGTCGAGGCTGCTGAGTAAGGAGTCAGTCGAGTCGTGAGGGTACGAGTGCTGTGTGATTGTACACGGGAAATCCTAGAGGTTGAGTGCGGAGTGGAATGTACTCACGAAGGGTAACCTTAGGTGGGTGAGTAGACCAGTCGACTGGCCTGGGGGCAGTCGCCTGATGGAACTCATAGAAAGGTCTCAGCCCTGGGACCAGTCGACTGCCCTAGGGGCAGTCGACTGGTAGGTGGCTGGTGAGTTGGCTGAGAATTCGAACGTTGGGTGCAACGGTCGAATTTCAGTGGCACCAATCGACTGCCCACCCTTCATCGTACCGAGGTCGTCCAGTCATGTCCATATGTGTAAACCTGTACAACCTGCACACTCAACATACACATATTAAATACAAGGGAAAACCTAACTTAAACACTTTGCCCAAACATCAAAACACTTGGTCACTCCGGACCGCAGATTGCCTCAACAATCTCTCCCTTTTTGATGTTTGGCAATACGTTTAAGTTAGGGAAACAAGATAGTAGTCAATAGCAAAAACCATGCTAAACAAATGCATATGTAATGCATGGATCCTATCCCAAGGCATCCTACACCTAACCCTCCAAGTTAGGAATTTTCACCAAAATGGGCTTTTTAAAGTTTTTCCCAAGCTCCCCCTACATTGGACTTACAAAGGCATTTTAAGAACCTCTCCAAGGTTCCCCTTATGCCAAGAATGGAGCAACCATGCTCCCCCTTAATCTCAACTCCCCCTAAATCTAGGGTTTCATGCAAAGGTAATTTGGCTTCCCAACTTAAACTCAAACTTCTCCCCCTTTGCCATACATCAAAAAGACCCGAATAATAACCCAATTATTGGTTCTTTTAATTCTCAATGACCATAAACAATGTGTATTAGCCCCCCATACACTTGTTTTGCATCATTTGGACACATACCCAGCTGTTAATACAAAATTCAGTCATTACCAGTCGACTGCCCCCAGGGCAGTCGACTGATACTCTGAAAATCAGAATTTCAGCCTTTCTGACGAAATTCAGAAATGTGCCAGAAATTCCACAAATCTCCAAAAATTCTCAAATTTTGTGGAGACATTTGTGGTACCCCTACTTGGGAAAAATACATTGCAAAATGTATCTATCACCATTCCTAAATTTGACACAAAACCTAAAACTAGCAAAAAAGTTCACTCAAACCTTAACCAAAAGTCCTAGTTTTGGTTTCCCCTTGATGTCTCTGCTCATGCCAACCCACAATGCGTCCCTAGCATTGATTTACATGGCAATTACACACCAAAAACTAATTTTCATGCAATATGACCCCAATGTCATATTTTCATGCATGAAACTCAAAAACACCGTGCCAAAACCCAAGAATTGAGACTCATGTCCGTCTCTAATTCTTTTGGCACACTCCATGGTCCATCTAGACCACTAGGAGCAATCCTCCCAAGGTCCATTCACCATATATCCTAAAGGATTCTAGAGCTCCCTCTTGAGCTCTTAGCCCTAGCCACCTCCCTAGGAGACTCAACAAACACTAGGCCACATCGGTGTTCCACCGATGACTCTTGACCTACAAACTTGACACTCTTAACCTTAGACACCTCGTCTTTGGTTAAGTCCTTCTTTTTCCCTTTAAATGGCATCCCTTGTCATTTTTGGACTCCCCTTCTTGCTATAATCATATGCTACCCTAGCATATCTCTTTCCCTTGGCATGGGAGACCTCAGATCGGTATCCTAGACCCGATCTATCATTGGTGCAGTTTAGGCCACCCAACACCATATCCAAACCCTTAGATCCAACCGTGAATCTCTCTAGGGTTTTCTCTAATTTATCAAGTCTTGCCCTCAAGGCTTGATTTTCCCTTTCTAGACCTTTAACCTTAGAGTCCATAGGTCCACATTGAACATTCCTAGACTTATCCTCCTTTCTAGGCACATTCCTTCCCTTTTTGGGATTAGTGTCTTGATCCTTAGGTCTAGAGATCTTTGATTTTTCATGATGCATGACCTTTCTAGGGTTTTGATCTACCTTGTTAACCCTAGTCCTATCATTATATCTAAAACCATGGTTATGCACAATTAAGCAGTTTTCATTAAGCCTAGCATGCATGGATAAATGATTTACACTATTTTCAACATTCATAGAGGAACTAATATTTGAATTGCATTCTAATTTACGGTTAGGGATTACCTCCCTTACCCTTGTAGTTCCTCCTTGATGTGAGATCCTCTTCTTTCTTTGCTCTTTCTCCCATCTCCTCAAGTGTCCCATTTTCTTAAGGTCCTTCTTCCTTGGACACTAGGTGTGGTAGTGCCCTAGCTCACCACACGTGAAGCATCTAATTCTTTTCTTCTTCTCTTGGGCTTCCCCCCAACCCTTGTTAGAATTTAAATGAATTGAAATGAGTCTAGATTTTACCTCCATTTTATCTTTCGGGCACTTGTCCTTGTAGTGCCCCTTTTCGTTGCACCCAAAGCATGTTATATGGTCCTTTGATTTGGCTTTGGTGGAGGTGGAAGCTTCTTCTTCAACCTTGGATGAAGTGGATGCTTCCTCTTGATCCGGCATTGAACTGGGTCTCACCTCCCCCTCAATCCTTGAGGTGGTGACCTCTTCCCCTTTTTCCCTTAAGGAGGTTGATGATCTTCCACTTAATTCCTCCTCTTTACTTGATGAAGTTGACACTTCTTCCTCCTCTTGGTCTTCATGGACTATTGACCGTACTTCTCCGGGCTCTTCAACTCTTTGAATTGATGTATGGTTCTCATGATATCTTTCCAACTTATCCCATAATTCACATGCGTTTTGGTATTTCCCTACATCACTCAAAATTTTATTAGGCAAAATATTTTTTAAAATACTAATTACCTTCTCATTGGCCCGAAATTGTTCTTGTTGATCTTTGTCCCAATATCTAGGATGAAGTCTCTTTCCGTACTTGTCCTTTGGAATTTTGAAGGGCTCTTCAAGCGCAATTCGAAGGTCCCACTCCATCCCGAACCATGACTCTATCCTTGCTTTCCAATATCCGAAATTCTCATGCTCGTAGGCCGGCAGAGTGTAGATGTCGTCCCCCAACTTATCTTCCATTTTCTTTTCCCTCTACCATGTGCTCCCTAGGCGGTTAGTCCGATCAAGAGCGGTCCTTGCTCTGATACCAATTGATAGATCGTTTTCGGTGTGCTAGAGGGGGTGAATAGCACAATGCTAACAATGACGGTTTACTTGGTATCCACCCCGAACGGGTGACTAATACAAGAATCTGTCGGTGGATCAATCCCTGGATAACCTCCGGCTAGTCCTCGTCGCTCTTTGTGGGTGGAGAATCCTCACCACAACACCTTTAGAACACCTGAGCACAAAGACTACTATCTTACCTTTATCCAAGACAAGATTCGTCAAGAAACTTAGCCACCACGAAGTCCTCTTTAAATAGGACTCGGGCTGAAACCCTCGCTACCAGTCGACTGCCCCCAGGGTAGTCGACTGGTGCCACTGAAATTCGACCGTTGCACCCCCAACGTTCGAATTCTCAGCCAACTCACCAGCCACCTACCAGTCGACTGCCCCCAGGGCAGTCGACTGGTCCCAGGGCTGGGACCTTTCTGTGAGTTCCATCAGTTGACTGGCCCCAGGCCAGTCGACTGGTCTACTCACCCACCTAAGGTTACCCTTCCTGAGTACATTCCACTCCGCACTCAACTCCTAGGATTTCCCGAGTACAATCACACAACACTCGTACCCTCATGACTCGACTGACTCCTCACTCAGCAGCCTCGACTATTGCCTTCGCGCCCTCTTCATCTTCGGCTCCCATCCCTCGGATGCACGCAAGCCTCCAGCTTGCCTCCATGCCATCCTTCACGCATGCCTCGAAGTCCGCGCCCCTCAGCTCATCGTCCCTACTCTCCAAGGTCCCTCGGGTGTACACAAGCCTCCAGCTTGTCTCCATGCCACCCTTCTCCGTACCAAGGCCGTCCAGTCAAGTCCATATATGTAAACCTGTACAACCTGCACACTCAACATACACATATTAAATACAAGGGAAAACCTAACTTAAACTCTTTGCCCAAACATCAAAACACTTGGTCACTCCGAACCACAGATTGCCTCACCACCAACGAGATCACCCTCTGAAATGATTGAAGAAAGGCTTGCGCTCGGCTGCTGCCTCTAAGGATGCAGCTTCCCCGTCTCCGCTCGGCGGGGCAGGATTTCCCTCCCCTGTCATTGCTACGTCTCTTCTCATTGCTGATGCCACAGACCCTACGGCCGACCTCCATCCATTCCTCACGGCAAGGAGGTGTCCACGGGGCTGCCCCGCTCTCACCGGAAGGCTCCCCAAGAGATGAAGAAAACGCCCGCCAGCTCTTAGTTCATCCGCATAAAGGGTGTCACTGTAGAGGCGTCGCCGAGCGCTTCAAGTTTAGAAGGAGACGTTCCCCACCCCAGTGACATCCCCGGTCCGTCCGAGCCCCCTACTGAGGGGACTCCCGTTCTATCATGGCAGGTAGCTGGATCAGCCCACTACCTTGGTATGCTGCACCAATCCTTACTAGCGGTAAATATCCTGAGTGCGCTCTTCATTTCCTCTCGACATCCCTTTACTAGCTATTTGTATTTGCCCCGCAAGTTGCTTCTAACTACGCGGCCACGAGCCACCTGCTACATGCCGGAGGGGTTACTAAGGACCTCCTGCAGCGAGTGGCGGATGCTGAGGCGGAAACCGGCCGGGCTCGTGAGGCCAGCCTCCTGCAGCTGGAGGTCAGCTGGGCCCTTCGAGAGAAACTTGAGCATTACCTATCCGCCTTAATAGCGGTCGAGGAAACCCTACATGGGTACAAACATCGGGAACGCCTGGGATCCGAGAAGAACTAGGCACTGGAAGAGGAATTTCAGAAGCTCTTGGAAGAGTGGGAGCAACTCCAGGCTCGCACGGGGGAGCTAGCTGGTTAAGTCGACCTCCTGGAGTCTACTAAGAAGATCCTGGAGGACTGAAACGTAGAACAGGAGCGCTTGATGGTTTTGCGAGAACATGACTTGGAACTGTCGAGCACTTATGTAGCCGATCTCCAGGATCAAGTAATCCAAGCTAAAGCGCAAGCTGCTGCTGCTTCCTAAAAGCTCCAGGAAGCACAAGAGGTTCGGGCGTGCTTGCTCCAGGAGGTGGAGGCACTGAAACATGCTAGGGCGGAAGCTGAAGCCAAGGCATAACAGCAACAGAGGGATCCTATAATGCAAGTATCCCAGATTGAGGCGGCGTACAAGGCCAAATTCTTGGAATCGGAGGAGTATGCCGAGCTAGTAGCTGCACAAGCATTTAAGTGCCTCAAACAGGGCTTCTACGACGCTATCAAGCAGCTGGAGAAGGACCAACTATTGAAACCCGGCTCTGACTTGCGTGTGATAACTATTCTGCGTGTCTGGGACGATCTCTCCCCAGAGAGCAAACTTTATAGGACACTCCCTATTATTTGCCTAGCCTCCCCTGATCCTCCCTTGGCCACTATAGCCTCTTATTATTAAACTCTCTTTCCTAGGACAAATGTTTGCTTGATTTGCCATCGAACTTCTTATTTTTGGAGTGTTTTCTTTTTTTCCTTAAAATGTTCGGTTTCGGACTGGGTCTATACAGCTCCAAGGTCAGGCCTACATGCTTAGAGGTTGTAGGGTTTAATCAGCTCTTGGCCGGGGTGTACAGCTCCGAGGCCAAGCCTACACACCGAGAGGCTGTAGGGTTTAATCAGCTCTTGGCCAGGCATGTACAACTCTGAGGCGAAGCCTACACACCGGGGGTTGTAGGGTTTAATCAGCTCTTCGCCGGGTGTGTACAGCTCCGAGGCCAAGCCTACACACCGAGGGGTTGTAGGGTTTAATCAGCTCTTGGTCGGGCGTGTACAGCTCCGAGGCCAAGCCTACACACCGAGGGGTTGTAGGGTTTAATCAGCTCTTGGTCGGGCGTGTACAGCTCCGAGGCCAAGCCTACACACCGAGAGGCTGTAAGGTTTAATCAACTCTTGGCCGGGCGTGTACAGCTCCGAGGCCAAGCCTACACACTGAGAGGTTGTAGGGTTTAATCAGCTCTTCGCCAGGAGTGTACAGCTCCGAGGCCATGCCTACACACCGAGAGGTTGTAGGGTTTAATCTGCTCTTGGCCGAGCATATACAGCTCTGAGGCTAAGCCTACTCACCGAGAGAATGTAGCATTTAATCAGCTCTTGGTTGGGCATGTACAACTTGTTAGTAATATGAGAGAAGTGTCCTATGGCAATCGCCTTATGATTGTAATCATTTACTTTAATAAATGAATATTCACTATTTGAGTATAGATGTTCGTGTATTTGATTGAGATTTTAAACTCATTTACTGAATATCCACAATACAATTCATAGCATGAGAGAATTTGTGATGAATTCACAACTAGTGATTATCTCTACATGTGCAATTGTGAAGTATTGAAATTGTCCCTAGTCGATGAATTGATAAATACGGACACTATCAATTCTGTTGAGACTAGCATGGGTTATTCTCTAATCAGCTAATTCTCACTGGCTGGTGACATTGGGATGTCCAGAGATAAACATGAATGCTAGTTAAGGGAACTAGTTTATTGGAGTGACTGACTATAAAACTTCATATGGTAATCTACATATAGATATGTCAATGAAGTTCTTATTGCAACTTAAGTGCAATTTTCCTTTGACTTGCGGTGTTCAAGTCATCTTGATCATGAAGACTTATACTTTGACATCTTAAGCAAGCATCTCCAAGGAGGTGTGGACCCAGGATGATTGGGTATAAGCTGAAGTGCCCGAAGATGTTTGAACAGGCTACACAGAATTCACCACTCTTGCGAGGAGATGTATACCCAAGGCCTATCGTCGGATTGTTACTCGAAGCCTCTGGCCAGAGCATCACATGTTTCGAGTATGAATCTCTCAAAAACATGAGAGTAATTAGAATCCGTTGGACGAGAAAGACATTACTTGGGTTAGGTGTGACGTAGTCAGCCTAGTGGGGACTGACACACATAGACCGTGTCCTGAACTAAGTGGGTATAAGATGGTGAAGGGAATGAGGCACGATTCATTAAAGCTGCTGAAGGGTTTCAGAATTATTTCTGAGGTCAACCGTTAATCTTTCGATTAATTGGGGATCATGATGTACTACTAGGTACCACTTATGATCGTTCTATAATTGGTTGATTATAGACGGCCAACATAAATCGAAAGCCTATTTAGTCACACGCACTACGAGTGATCCGAGGGATTTAAAACGAGTTGAAAATTGGATTTTCCGATCAAGAGAGATAAGTCAAATCTGAATTTTTCAGAGACGCATCGGAAGCATAAAATGGCTAAGTCTTTTGAAGACTCATTAGACGAATTAAATGAGTTTAATTCGTATGGTTTTAGCTTGGGTTTGGCCGGCCAAAGAGGGTCCCCACCCTCATTGTTTGGCCGACCACAACAAAAGGGGAAAACCGAATTTTTGGTTCAAATTATAAAATAAACCGAGCATGGTTTGTTTTATAAAATTATGGATAAAGAAATTTATATAAAGAAATTTATATAAAGAGATTTATTTTTCATGGAAATTAAAATGAACAATGGATTGGTTTATTTTATAAAATCAATAATGGATTGATTTACCATGATAAAGAAGTTTATATAAAGAAATTTATATAAAGAAATTTCTTTCCATAAGAAAAGGGAGACATGGTTGTTTTTATCATAAATTAAATTATGATAAAAACTTGGCATGATGGAATAATTCATAGAAAATTTATAGGATAAATTTTTTATGAAAATTTATTCCATAAAAAGGAGACTTGGTGATTGAGAGGCTACTATATAAAGGAACCAAGGCAAGGCTTGGAGATTAATCCAAGAGATCTAGAAATAAGCCCTCTCTCTCTCTCCTTCTCTCCTTCTCCCTCTTCTAGTGCCGCCTGCCCTAGAGGCCCTCCCCTTTGTCGTGAGCTTCCACCACCAAGAAGCTGCCGAAGAAGAAGAAGAAGCGGGCGCAACTTCTTCCTTCCTCCCGGAATCTTGATTCCGTTCTTCGTTTGGTGGTTAGTCTTTCCATCTCTCTCTTGGTATTCTTGTCGTGCCTTTGGAGAATCTAGTAGTTCTTGTCGGCACGAAACTCGTGGCTTTGCGAAGTCATCCCGAAGAAAACTCAGCGTGGACGCGAATAGAGGCGGAGTTTCCAAGGGACTCTACGGTTGGATCTCGTCCCTTCCTTCGAGTTACGCGAGGTATTAAGTAAATTAGTTTACTTTCTGTAAAATTTTAATATATGATCATGTCTACATAATATAAGGTTGCATGCTTAGATGTACGGTTAAATAATTTGGGAAATTATTTATGCTAAATCTTCCTCTGCACGTAATTAAATTTTAAAATTACGAACCCGTATCCATGTCAACATGCACCCGGTCCCAACAGTGGTATCAGAGCCGGTTAGTGTTCGACATAATCATATAATTATTTTGCGGAAACTTTGTCATGATCTCAATTTTGGAAAATTTTTCAATTATGGAAACTTTCCAATTATGATAAATTTTAGATTTAGGAATTTCAAAGTTTGGAAATCTCATGAAATTTCGCAAACTTTTGAAATATCCTAGTTTCTGAAATATTATGATAAATGTGAAAACTTCCCATTTTTGGAAACTTTCCAGTTTTGGAAATTTCCTATTTTGGAAATTTTCTAATTTTGGAAATATGTAAGTTTTCTTTGTACCAGAAACTTACAATTATTCTGAAAACCTATTATGAAATCTCGCAATTTTGGGCACTTTCTTTTAAAGAAAGTCTAGACAAATTTATGGATCATTAATTGACAATTAAATTCGAATTGGTTTTAAATTATCAACAAAATTTTTTATATTGGATTGAGCCTCGGGGAGCCGTCCAATTTAAAGTTAGTTGTTGTAATTTAATTTCCTATTTTTGAATAAAATTGTCATGTTTAATTTGGCTACGCCTCGGGGAGCGGACAAATTAGATTTACAACAAATTTCTTTTTTTTGGGTATCTGAGCCTCGGGGAGCCACTCAAAGAAAATATTTTGTTGTAATTAATAAATCCATAAATAAAATATGTAATCAAATCTTGGAAATTTTGAGGTGATTCTCAAACGATAATTTCTTTATTTGATTTAAGAGGTGATGCTCTTACATATTGTTGTCTCCAAAATTAATTAGGAAAATGGTTTCCTATAGAGTTTTCTTAAATAAGATTTTCATGAAAATAATATGTGGTTGAATTAAGGGAATCTGTCTCTTAATTTAATAAGATTTGATTTAGAGAAATCAAAGTCTTAAACATATTATTTCCGAAATTGATTATGACAATTTAGGAAATTATTTCCCAAAATAATTCCTTGAATAAAGTATGAAATTAGAATTAGGAAATCCGGTTCCTAATTCAATTAATGAGATTTGATAAATTAAGTCACATACATACTTTATTAAGAAAATCGTTAGTACATGACATAATTATATGTCATGAATGTGCTTAGAAAAGAAAGGATGAGACCCAAAACCCCTTACAAAATATTAAGGCCAACACCTTCCATTAATATGGTTAAAACCGGAGTTTTGTTTCTCGTTTGCGTTGATGGACACATCCATGCCCGGCTTGAACCTCGACACGTTCAAACCATGGAATTAGTTTATGATTAATATAGTTGGAGTCAGAGGTCAATCCTTAGTTTTGGTTGTTGGACACATCCAAGCCTGACTAAACGGTTGAATGAGCTCCAACCATATTAAAACTATTTCTTGATTAATGGGTCAGCCTTAAGCTTGGAGCATCGATTTGTTGTGCCACAGCCAAGGTCGATGTAAAGAGAGGTGCAGTTGGGTGCTATGTATATTGTTGCATACTTGTTAATGACTTAACAACCCAATAATTTATGCAAACATTCAATTAGTTGATAGCATAAAGTGATAGTTACATATATGTGATATGTAATCAGTATAATTACCTACCTTCATAGCTAAGAATAACTTGATGGCCACAGTCATGATTGTTCTTATCTATGGATGGATATCAACCTATTTGGAGATGTTCCTACGATCTCCCGAATTGATAAAAAGGGTTTTTCAATTCGAAAAATAAATAGGATTTAATAAATATATATTGATGCATTCTTTATCATTCTTATCACATAAACTCAATTTGTATTTCTAGGATAATCACCTGATCATGTCTTTTCTAAATTTGCGTTCCATTTTGGACACCAATAAGTTAACTAAGGACAAAAGGATTGAAAAAGCACCAAAAGGCACTTGCCATCCGATGATAAGAAACAATTACTGTAACAAATTACTGGCGAAGAAACTGCAAGGTTTATCTTGAGTCCTTGAAGAAGAAGGCATCCGATGCCCCATCCTCTTCAGGCATCTTCATTATTGAATGTCACTCTATTTCCTCGTACACCTGGGTACTTGATACTGGGTGTAGCTCACATATATGTAATGACATACAGGGGCTAAGGAATAGAAGAAGACTCGTCAAGGGAGAAGCGAATTTGCAAGTTGGAAATGGAGCAAAGATTGCTGCTATTGCCATCAGAACATATTTGCTAAAGCTCCCTACTAGACTTGTCTTAGAATTGGATAATTGTTATCTTGTTCCTTCGTTAATAAAGAACATTGTATCTATTTCATGCTTGAATGAAAAGGGTTACCATTTAACTTTTAGTAACAATTACTGTTACATAACTTTAAATGGTGTTCTTTATGGGACCGGAACATTATGCAATGGTATCTACACGTTAGATTTATCTAGTGACATTTTCAATATCGAAGTTAGCAACAAAAGTGCTCGAATAGATAATCAAATAGACTCCTATATGTAGCATTGTCGTCTTGGCCATATAAGCAAGAAACGCATGACCAAATTACACCGATGTGGAATTCTGGAATCATTTGAACCCGGTTCATTTGATACATGCGAATCATGCCTAAAAGGCAAGATTGCCAAATTACCCTTTTCCGAAAATGGTAAACCAGTGGGAGAATTGCTTGGTCTAATACATACTGATGTATGTGGACCAATGTCAACTCTTGCACAAGGAGGCTATAGCTACTTTATTACCTTTATCGATGATCACTCACGATTCGGGTATGTGTTCTTGATGAAACACAAATCTGAAGCTTTTGAGAAATTCAAAGAGTTCAGAAATGAAGTAGAGAAACAGCTTGGCAAAAGTATTATGATACTTCGATCCGATCGGGGGGTGAATACTTAAGTCAAAAGTTTCAAGATTATCTTAGGGACAATGGGATATTGTCTCAATGGACTCCGCCGTATACACCACAGCATAATGGTGTATCTGAGAGGCGTAACCGAACCTTGATGGACATGGTTAGATCCATGATGAATCATGCAAATCTTCCAAAATCCTTTTGGGGCTATGCGCTCAAGACAGCTGTTTACTTGCTAAACAGAGTCACTGTTGGATCGAGAGAACCGATAGAGGGGGGTGAATATCGGAAATCGTTTGGATTTTAGAAAGAGTAATTGCACAGCGGAAGATTTAAAAACGAAAACACGAACACAGGGATTTTTACTTGGTTCGGAGCCTGGGTCGACTCCTACTCCAAGGCCCACGGTCGTTGACCGTTTTCTGCGGGCAATTCTATAAGTTCGCAAATCAGTTTACAGAATTTGAGTTACAACAATAGCACAGTAAACTTTAATAATTAAATGAGGCTCTTCTTTTACCGACGTCCTTTGTGGGTTGACTTTTTCGGAGCAGCGGGACCTCATCAGCTCGATTTGGGAAGTTTCCGGAGTGAGGCGCGAGAGCGGAAGAGCGTAGAAGCGTTGTGTCGGAGATGAATTTGAAAGCCTGGGTGTTGGGTGCTATTTATAGCACCTCGAGGTGCCCTGGACGTCGGGGGCGCCCCCCCACGTGTCAAGTGATTCGAGCTTCGCTCGGTCAAGCTCTATCCCACTCGAATAGGGATGAGTTTTGACACTGGGGGCGCCCTGCTTGACTTCTTCAGCGCGGGCTTCTCGGCTGGATATGTGTAATCGGCTTCGCTGGCGTAGGCGCGGGGCGCCTTGGCTGCTGGGGGTGCCCTGGGCGCTGAGGGCGCCCCGGCCAGTATTCAGCCGAAGCTCCTTTTGCTTCATTTATTTCATCTTCACCTTGGGGGCGCCCTGGACACTCAGGGCGCCCTACTCAGCTGCTGCCTCACTCCTTTGAGGCTCTCTGAGCTGCAGACACTCGTTCCTTTGGTCCTGCATCCAGGATTAGTCCGAAAACAACATAAAGCAGTAAGTTGTTAGTTTCATACAGCCTTAGCTGTCTTGGTTCTGACTTTGGGTCTCCAAAATGGAACCCTAGGTCGAACCGATGCCTACTGTTCCCTCGACGGAGAACGCGTCCTCACCTACTCCTCTCGGGAGAATGTACCTGATGCCAACCGCTCCTTTGGTGGACTTTTGCCTGGAGGTCCTTTGCCAGGTTTTGGATACCGAGCTGTCCTTCGCCCGATGCCTAGCATTCCTTCGCTAGGGCTTTTCACCCTGGCATTCCTTCGCCAGTGCCTAGCAGTCCTTCGCTAGGACTTTTTACCCTGGCATTCCTTCGCCAGTGCCTAGCAGTCCTTCGCTAGGACTTTTGCCCTAGCATTCCTTCGCTAGTGCCTAGCAGTCCTTTGCTAGGATTTTTTACCCTGCACACTAGAGTAACTTGTTAGACAACAAGTAAGACTTAACTTTTGAACCCTGTTGCCATTATCAAAACACAGGTTTGACTTTGGTGCTTTCTGCACCAACAATCTCCCCCTTTTTGATTTATGGCAACCCTAGTTCAAAAAGTTAAGTTTAATCAAAAGCATAAAAATTTGTTCCCTCCCCCTGGAGGGAATCTCCCCCTAGATTTTTCAAAACGTCGTGGGGTTCTAAGTTTAAAAAACTTTACTTAGAATGATTTTGCACTTTGAAAACTTAAGTTTAGATACTTTGGAAATCTTTTGATAGCTTAAGTTTTAAAAGTTCATAGAGGAATTTTTGAAAACATGAGTTTAGAGTACTTAACACAAATTTGAAGCCTTAAGTTTAAGGTACTCAAAAGTTTTTGAAAACTTTTTAGGTTAAGTACTTAGTAGGATTTGAAAAACTTAAGCACTTAGTAAACTTTGAAACAATTTAAGTACTTAGTAAATTTTGAAATAATTGAAGTACTTAGTAGGATTTGAAAAACTTAAGCACTTAGTAAACTTTGAAACAATTTAAGTACTTAGTAAATTTTGAAATAATTTAAGTACTTAGTAGGATTTGAAAAAACTTAAGTATTTCTAGAAAGGTTTTGAAAAGCTTTGAAAAGTAGCTAACTTTTTGAAACAAGATTTTGAGAGTTTGAAAAAATATTTGAAAAATTTGAACTCTCTCCTTTCCTATCTCTCCCCCTTTGCCATATATCAAAAACAGATAGATATTGCAGAAATTAAATTGCATAAAAGAAATGACTTTCATAAAGGAAAAATATTCGTATGATTTTGCTGTATTGAATCAATTCATGATAAGACTTGAACCAAATCAGTTGATTTTCTCTTGTAGGGACCTGTCTAACCCATTTAGCTACTTACTAACTGTTATAAGCAGTAGTTTTCGCTAGGGTTAGTCAAGTTAAGTGTTTCTGTTCAAGTTAAATTTTCTAAACTTGACACTTAACTTCATTGCTGTGTAAGTTGTATTTAGTGCCCCAATTACCGCAGATGCACTGACTTAAAGCATCTTGAATTAAGGCAAAGACCTAAGCATCTCAACCCTTTCTAGATTATCAATCAAAAGTATCCTAAAGTGCTTGTGAGATGCTGGCTTCTAAATCTATAGGTGCATGCAGTTCTAGGGTTAGGGCCTAAGCTAAGTCCATTTGCGAAAAATCCCTAGTTTTGAAAGAGGGTAGTTTTGAAAGAAAACTAAGTCGAAAAAGATTTAAAACAAACTGATTTTGAAATTAAGTAAAACCGTTTTTCAAAATTCTATTTTTAGAAACTGATTTTTAAATCAACTGAAACAATAAGAAAATCAAAAATAGAGTTAATCTATTCTACAGAGCACAATCCTAACTGCCTTCTTAGTGAACTGAACTCAGATTCAGGTAAAGGTTTTGTGAATATATCAGCTAAGTTAGATTTAGAGTCAATATACTTAAGTACTATTTCACCCCTGGCTACATGGTCTCTTACAAAGTGATGTTTGACTTCTATGTGTTTGGTTCTGGAATGTTGTATTGGGTTTTTAGTTAAATTAATTGAACTTATATTGTTAATAAATACTTGAGTTTGGGTGTAGTTGAGCTGGAAGTCCTTAAGAGTGTGCATCATCCATAAAAGTTGAGCTACACACTCTCCTAAGGCCACATACTCCGCTTCAGTTGTGGATAGAGCTACACAGTGTTGTTTTCTGCTGCATCAACTAACTAGACTCTGTCCTAACAGTTGGCAGCTCCCACTTGTGCTCTTTCTATCTAATTTACAGCCAGCATAGTCAGAATCTGAGTAGCCTGACAAATTGAAGGTTGAGGTTCTAGGATACCAAATCCCTACATTTAGGGTGCCCTTAACATATTTTAGTATTCTTTTTAGGGCTGCTAAGTGCGTTTCCTTAGCACAGGTTTGGTATCTAGCACACATCCCTACAGCAAAAAGAATATCAGGTCTACTGGCTGTAAGGTACAGTAGGCTACCTATCATACTCCTATAGAGTTTAAGGTCTACTGGCTTACCATCAGGGTCACTATCTATTTTTACATTAGTGGTCATGGGGGTACTTATGCTTTTAGAGTTATCCATTTTAAATTTCTTTATTAACTCTTTAGCATATTTGGATTGATGGACGTAGTTTCGATCTCTAGTTTATTTGATTTGTAGTCCTAGGAAAAAGGTAAGCTCACCAACCAAACTCATTTCAAATTCATTTTCCATTATCTTGACAAATTCTTTTAGGAAGTTTGTGTTGGTGGATCCAAAGATTATATCATCTACGTAAATTTGGGCAATAAATATATCTTTTCCTAGGGTTTTAATAAATAATGTTGAGTCAATTTGTCCTTGTTTAAATTCTTTAGAAGTTAAGTAAGTTGATAAACGTTCATACCAGGCCCTAGGTGCTTATTTTAACCCATATAATGCTTTAGTTAGTTTGTAAACGTGGTCAGGTTTTTCTAAGTCCTCAAACCCAGGGGGTTGTCCTACATAAACTTCTTCTTTAATGAACCCATTTAGGAAGGCTGACTTCACATCCATTTGGTATAGCTTAAAGCCTTTATGGGATGCAAAGGCTAACAACATTCTAATGGACTCAAGTCTAGCTACTGGGGCATATGTTTCATCGTAATCTAATCCCTCTACTTGGCTGAATCCCTTGGCTACTAAGCGGGCTTTATTTCTAACTATTTCTCCTTGATCATTTAGCTTATTCCTAAAGACCCACTTAGTGTCTATGATGGTTTTGCCTTCAGGTTTAGGCACTAGTTCCCAGACTTGGTTTCTCTCAAATTGAGCTAACTCTTCTTGCATAGCTATGATCCAGTCAGGGTCAGGTAGGGCTTCATCTATAGTTTTGGGTTCTATTTTTGATATCATAGCTATTTGACTAAGGTTTCTATAGGAGGATCTAGTCCTGACTCCTAGAGTTGGATCACCCACAATTTGATCGGTTGGGTGACTAAGTCTGGGTTTCTTGGTTCTCCTGGAACTTGGTTCAGCCTCAGGTCCGGCTGGTCGGTTTGATTCACTGTTTGATTCGACCCTTTGGGCTGGTTCATTTGTTGGTTCAGTTGACTCATTAATTGGTTCAATAGTTAGTTCGTTTAAGGATTCAATTAAGGGTTCACTAGTTTGTTCATTATTTTCTTGATCAGAATTTGATGAAGTTAGGTTTGGATTATCAGATGTTGAGTTGACTTCTTCATCAAATATTAAGTTAGTTGTTTCTTTAATTTTCTTAGTTTGTTTGTTGTAAACTCTATAGGCTCTACTTGTAGTTGAGTATCCTAGGAAGATACCTAGGATTGATTTGGATTGAAATTTTCCTAAGTAGTCTTTGGTGTTTAGGATATGAACTTTGCATCCAAAGACTCTTAGGTAGTGTAGATTTGGGAGCCTATGGTAGTACAGTTCATAGGGTGTTTTGTTGTGTCGCTTGTTAATCAGAACCCTATTTTGGATGTAACAAGTCGTACTAATCGCTTCTGCCCAATATTGGTTTGCTAAACTAAATTCATTGAGCATAGCCCTAGCGGCTTCTTGTAAGGTTCTATTCCTTCTTTCGACTATCCCATTTTGTTGGGGAGTTCTAGGACATGAAAATTCATGTAAATACCTATTGACCTTACAAAATTCCTCGAACCGTTGATTTTCAAATTCTCCCCCGTGGTCACTCATAAGTCTTTTAATTTTAGTATCGTTTTGATTTTCAATCAATTTACAGAAATCATTAAATAGTTTTAAGGTTTCATCTTTGGTTTTTAGAAACCTAACCCAGGTAAACCTAGAATAATCATCAACTATTACTAAGCAGTATCGGTTCCCGCTTAGTGACATGGCTCCATGTGAATCAAATAGGTCAAGGTGCAGGAGCTCAAGTGTGGTTTGAGTTAGGTCAGATTGAATTGATTTGTGATTAGATTTGGTTTGTTTACCTTGATTACATGATTCACATATTAGGTTTTCATTATTTTTAATTTTGGGGATACCTTTGATTAGACCAAGTTGGGTGACTTTTGAGATAGTTCTCAAATTGGTATGACCTAATCTCCTATGCCAGAGGTTCGATTGTTCTAACTGAGTTAACATACATTTGGGCACTAGGGGAAGGTTTATAGTGTATACATTATTTTTCCTAGTGCCCTTAAGCATGATTTCTGAGTCTTGTACATTTCTAATTAGGCAGTCAGAATTGTTGAAAGTGACTATATAACCAGAATCACATAACTGACTTATGCTAAGCTGGTTAAAATTGAAGTTTTCAACCAAAAGAACTTTCTTAATAATAAAGTTAGATTTAAGCTCAATATTACCTGACCCAATTACCTTGAGTGTAGCATTGTTGCCAAATGCTACTGAGCCTAGGTTCTTGAGCTTGAGTTTGGTGAACTTCAATTTATCTCTAGTCATGTGTCTGGAACAACCGCTATCCAACATCCATTGGTCCAAATCTTTATGTTCCTACACATAAAGAGTTTTATTGATTTGGATCCAATTAGAGTTAGGAATAGCTTAAATTGATTTTCACTGACTAGTCTGTCTCACCCAAATCTAGGGTTCTCAATCACGTTAGCCTAATAGGTTTTGTGAGAAAGGTTTTGATAGAAGAATTTTTGAAAAACATGATTTATTTTGAAAATCTTAATTAATTTTGAAAACAATTAAATTTACTTTGAAAGGAGATGTTTGAATTTATACTTAACTGAAAATTGTGTTAGATTTGAATTTTACAAACAGTAATTTGAATTTGAAATTCAAAAATTGGCTTCCAGGTCTTGGCGAGGCACTAGACCTTCTTTGGCCGTAGCCTTATTGGATCATCAACCCTTTCCTTGACAAAGCCGTTTAATGAAATTTTATTTTCAAAATTAATCTTTGAAAAATTTCTGGTCTAACTAGTTTGAGTTTTGGATCGGTAGCTTCGGCTAGTTTCACCAGTCTAAAGAGACCAAGTAAACTTGATCTTATTAGAATTGGTTTCCCTAACGTACTATCATCTCACCTCCCCCAATACTATGTTTTCAAATTTCAGTTAAGTTTGTTCAGTCCTTATACTAACCATTTCTAATTTTAAGCATGGTAAGTTGCAGAAATTAAACAAACAATCAAGCAATCATATTGCAAGCAAATATTAACTCTTATCTAACAATAAATATAGTTTTCAGTTTGACTCCCCCTGGACTAAAGCCATGGTAATGATTAGGCAAGATGTGAATCTTATCCTTGGGGATCCAATACTGATTTGATCCAGTTGGTTTGTTCAGGTACAGTTTAGGTACCCATGCCTGAACTTTACCTCTGGACTGATTCAGTACAGCAAAATAGGATCTTTGTCGGGATTTGGTTCTATAACCAAGTACGGATCGATTTAGAACTGATTTCTGTTTTCCAAGAATCATGTCAAGATTCTTGGAACCAGATGTAAATCATTCTAAGACTGATCTAAGATCCTTAACCTGAGTTTTCAGGGAGGAGTTCTCCTTCTCAAGGTTTTCACCTTGAAGAGGAGTTCCTTCTTGAATTTTCTCGGTTACGGGTTTAGATTCAGCTCCCTCTTTCAGGAGTTTTACTTCCTGTCGGAGGAACTCGACTCGGAGTTTGGCTTTCGCCAAATCTCGAGAAAGATAGGAAATGAGTTCGTTTAATTGACGTCTATTGAAACCACTTACCTTGATTTCGCCGTCTTCTGAGAAGGTTAGTCTGCCGTCGTCCTGTTCTGATTCTGACTCGGTTTCGACTTCTTCTGAGGCGGTCAGGGCTAGAAGGTTGGACTGGGGTGCTTCTTCTTCTTCTTCTGAGGAAGATTCGTCCCAGGTTGCTTGTAGTGCTTTCTTTCTTCTTGTCTTTTTGGTCTCCTTCAGGTTTGGACACTCCGTCTTGTAGTGGCCCTTCTTCTTGCACTCGTAGCAGGTCACATTGGGCTTGTTTTTGTCATTTGCGGGTTCAGCTGGTTCATCCTTTCTTCGGTTGGCCTTCTTTCTGTTGGTTTGGTTCTTTAACTCTTTATAGTAACTTCGGGCCAATCGGACCAGCTTCGGTTGATCTCCTTCTTCGTCTTCTGAGTCTGAATCTGAGTTAGACTCGTGTTCAGGTTGTGACTTCTTCCTTGTTGATCTTCCAGTTTTTCCTACAATGAAGGCAATCCCTTTCTCGACCATATTGGAATTAGTTTGTTCGTGCAGTTCTAATTTGGAAAATAATTCATCTAATTTTATTTTAGAAAGATCCCTTGAGACCTTGTATGCATCTACCATAGATGCTCACAAGGTGTTTCTAGGGAAGGCGTTTAGAGCATACCTTATTAGGTCACGGTTTTCGACCTTGTGACCTATTGTGTGAAGACCGTTCATTAATTCTTGGATCATGCGTGGAGCTGGGCTGCTGTTTCGTTGTCGGCCATCTTGATGGTGTACAATTTGTTCAGGAGCAGATCCCTTTTACTGATCCGAGTATCTGATGTTCCTTCATGCAGCTCGATCAATTTTGCCCACAACTCTTTAGCACTGTTGAAGGGGCCTACCCGGTTCAGCTCCTCTTTTGTCAATCCGCATTGGAGAGTCTGGGTCGCCTTTGCATCGGCTTCAATTTTGCGCTTCAGGGCGTTGTCCCATTCTGAGTAGGTCTGTGGTACTCCTTCGGCATTTTTGGGGATCTCCAGTCCAGACTGGATGATGATCCACATGTCCACCTGAGTTTTCAGGTGGACCTCCATTCGACTTTTCCAGTAGGAAAAGTCTTCTCCACTGAAGAGTGGAGGTCTGGCGGTGCTGAATCCTTCTTGCATGACCATTTAATCTGAAATAAAATTTACTAACAAGAAAAGAAATTCCCAAGACTTGGTCTTGGATTAGTAGTGCGGGATGAATAAAATGAAATAACGAGGGGTGTTGCACCAACCTCGATTAACGAAAAAAAATCGAGTGAAAGATTAAGAAGAAATTTGAACCAGAAAAAGAGAATAAGAATAAGAATCCGAAAAAAAAATTTCAAACTGGTGGTTGCACTAAGTTTGAACTTCCCCGCTCTAATACCACTTGTTGGATCGAGAGAACCGATAGAGGGGGGGTGAATATCAGAAATCGTTCGGATTTTAGAAAGAGTAATTGCACAGCGGAAGATTTAAAAATGAAAACACGAACACAGGGATTTTTACTTGGTTCGTAGCCTGGGTCGACTCCTACTCCAAGGCCCACGGTCGTTGACCGTTTTCTGCGGGCAATTCTATAAGTTCGCAAATCAGTTTACAGAATTTGAGTTACAACAATAGCACAGTAAACTTTAATAATTAAATGAGGCTCTTCTTTTACCGACGTCCTTTGTGGGTTGACTTTTTCGGAGCAGCGGGACGTCGTCAGCTCGATTTGGGAAGTTTCCGGAGCGAGGCGCGAGAGCGGAAGAGCGTAGAAGCGTTGTGTCGGAGATGATCTTGAAAGCCTGGGCGTTGGGTGCTATTTATAGCACCTCGGGGCGCCCTGGACGTCGGGGCGCCCCCCCACGTGTCAAGCGATCCGAGCTTCGCTCGGTCAAGCTCTATCCCACTCGAATAGGGATGAGTTTTGACACTGGGGGCGCACTGCTTGACTTCTTCAGCGCGGGCTTCTCGGCTGGATAAGTGTAATCAGCTTCGCTGGCGTAGGCGCGGGGCGCCTTGGCTGCTGGGGGCGCCCTAGGCGCTGAGGGCGCCTTGGGCGCTGAGGGCGCCCCGGCCAGTATTCAGCCGAAGCTCCTTTTGCTTCATTTGTTTCATCTTCACCTTGGGGGCGCCCTGGACACTCAGGGCACCCTACTCAGCTGCTGCCTCACTCCTTTGAGGCTCTCTGAGCTGCAGACACTCGTTCCTTTGGTCCTGCATCCAGGGTTAGTCCGAAAACAACATAAAGCAGTAAGTTGTTAGTTTCATACAACCTTAGCTGTCTTGGTTCTGACTTTGGGTCTCCAAAATGGAACCCTAGGTCGAACCGACGCCTACTGTTCCCTCGATGGGGAATGCGTCCTCACCTACTCCTCTCGGGAGAATGTACCTGATGCCAACCGCTCCTTTGGTTGGACTTTTGCCTGGCGATCCTTTGCCAGGTTTTAGATACCGAACTATCCTTCGCCCGATGCCTAGCATTCCTTCGCTAGGCTTTTCACCCTGGCATTCCTTCGCCAGTGCCTAGCAGTCCTTCGCTAGGACTTTTTCCCTAGCATTCCTTCACCAGTGCCTAGCAGTCCTTCGCTAGGACTTTTGCCCTGGCATTCCTTCGCCAGTGCCTAGCAGTCCTTTGCTAGGACTTTTTACCCTGCACACTAGAGTAACTTGTTAGACAACAAGTAAGACTTAACTTTTGAACCCTGTTGCCATTATCAAAACACAGGTTTGACTTTGGTGCTTTCTGCACCAACAGTCACGACCAAGGTAGTCTCTACTACTCCATATGAGACGTGGAATAGTAAGAAACCTCACTTAACTCACCTTAAGATATGGGGTTGTCCTGCTTATGTGAAGGGGACTGTATCAAACAAATTGGATGCTAAGTCTGATAAATGTCTATTTATTGGATACCCTACGGAAACAAAGGGTTACCAATTCTATCATCCCTTGGAACAAAAGGTGTTTGTTTCAAGGCATGCTGTATTTCTGGAAAAAGAATTTCTTTTACAAGAAAATAATGGGAGTAGTATTGAACTTGAAGAAGTTCAAGAAAATCCAATAGACATTACAGAGACACCTAGTCTAAACCCACAACTAATAACTCATAATGATGAGCTATCAGTTGAA
>JAGFNQ010002872.1:53305-71976 GCA_024364735.1 Boesenbergia rotunda
ACTTGCGGGTGCAGCTCCCCAACTCCTCCCTCTTGAACGCGATCGAGACCGTGTCGGTCTCATTTTCCACCGACTACCATTGTCGGGGAGAAGGGCTTTGCCTAGGAGACCTCCGGTGATACCTCGTCTTCTTCCACTTCCTCCGAGGTTTGGTGTCTACTTCCTTGCTCAATCTCTTCTTCAAGGCATGACATTCCTCGGTGGAGTGTGTCGTACTGCCATGTAAGCCGCAGTACTTCATCGGTGGCCTGGTTGTTCGGTGTCCACCATCTCGACCAGTTTCCACCTTCCAACCCACTGGTCCTTCCCCAGGCGGAGATCCTTTCCTTGGGTCGGAGCTGGAGGTTCCCTCCTTTCTGACCGTACAATGGCTGTAGGAGGTGTTGGATCGAGAGAACCGATAGAGGGGGGGTGAATATCGGAAATTGTTCGGATTTATGGAAAGAGAAATTGCATAGCGGAAGATAAAAACAAATACGCGAACACAGTAAATTTTTACTTGGTTCGGAGCCTAGGTCGACTCCTACTCCAAGGCCCACGGTCGTTGACCGTTTACTTTGGGCAATTTTATATGAGGCGTAATAATAGTTTACAATGATTGATTTACAAATGCAGTATAGTAAACTTAACAATTTAAAAAGAGGCTCTTCTTTTACTGACGTTCGATGTAGGTTGTCTTTTTCGGAGCAGCGGGACGTCGTCGGCTCGAGTTGGGAGGTTTCTGGAGCGAGGCGAGAGAGCAGAAGAGCGTAGAAGCGTTGATTGAGCGTTGTTGTGAAGCCTGGGGTCGAGGGCCCTTTATATAGGGTCTGGGGGCGCCCGGGACGTCGGGGGCGCCCCCCCACGTGTCACACTATCCGCCTCGGTCTCGGTCAGCTTCCATCCCTTCAAATTCGGGATCAGACCTTGACCGGGGCGCCCGGAGCGCTGGGGGGCCCGGGTTGACCGGGTCAAAACTTTATCCCTTGGCTTCGCTTGGTTGAGCTTCGATGCTTTGCTGTTGGGGGCGCCCGGAGCGCTGGGGGCGCCCGGGACAGCGGGGGCGCCCGGGAGTTGAACCGTCGAAGCTTGCTTTGCCTTCTTGTGTTTTGTGTTCACCTTGGGGGCGCCCGGGACACTCCGGGCGCCCTGGTCAGCTGTTGTCTCGTTCCTTTGAGGCTCTCTGAGCTGCAGACACTCGTTCCTTCGGTCCTGCATCCAGGGTTAGTCCAAAACACAATAAAACAATAAAATATTAGTTTATACAGCCTTAGCTATCTTGGTTCTGACTTTGGGCCTCCGAAATGGAGCCCTAGGTCGAACCGACGCCTACTGCTCCCTCGACGGGGAACGCGTCCTCACCTACTCCTCTCGGGAGAATGTACCTGATGCCAACCACTCCTTTGGTTGGACTTTTGCCTGGCGGTCCTTTGCCAGGTCTTGGATACCGAGCTGTCCTTCGCCCGTTGCCTAGCAGTCCTTCGCTAGGGCTTTTACCCTGGCATTCCTTTGCCAGTGCCTAGCAATCCTTCGCTAGGGCTTTATGACTAACAACCCTTCGCTAGTTGCCTAGCAGTCCTTCGCTAGGACTTGGATGACTAGCAGCCCTTCGCTAGTTGCCTAGCAGTCCTTCGCTAGGACTTGGTGACTAGCAGCCCTTCGCTAGTTGCCTAGCTGTCCTTCGCTAGGGCTTTGTATCCTGGTATTCCTTCGCCAGGTGCCTAGCAGCCCTTCGCTAGGACTTTATATCCTGGCAGTCCTTCGCCAAGTGCCTAGGCTTCCTTCACTAGGGCTTTTTGCTATGGCATTCCTTCGCCAGTGCCTAGCAGTCCTTCGCTAGGACTTTTTAGCCTGCACACTAGAGTAACTTGTTAGACAACAAGTAAGACTTAATTTTTGAACCCTGTTGCCATTATCAAAACACAGGTTTGACTGTGGTGCTTTCTGCACCAACAGGAGGGACCCTGGCTAGTTCCTTGCGGTGGGCGTGTTGCACTTCTTCCACGTTGACGTGCTTGACAGACCGCCCTAGCAAGTCATCAAAACTGGTGGGCAGCTTCTTCACTAGAGATTGGAAGAAATCCCCTTTCGAAAGCCCCTGGGTGCAGGCACTGACGAGGATTTTCGACATCGCTGTTGGCATGTCCTGTGCCACCCGGTTGAACCGCTGGATGTACTCTTTGAGTGGTTCCTTCGGCTTTTGCTTGAGAGTAAACAAATTCAATGTCATCTTCTGATAGCGACGACTGCTGGCGAAATAGTGGAGGAAGGTGGTCTTAAACTCCATGAAGGAGTTGATAGAACCCGGGGGCAGCATTTGGAACCATCGTTGGGCTGCTCCGAATAGGGTGTTCAAAAACACCCGGCACTTCACCCCGTCGGTGTACTGGTGCACGAGTACTGCGTTCTCGAATTTACAGACATAATCCTTAGGATTTGTCTTCCCGTCGTAATCAGTAATCCCATATCCGCGGAACTGCTTCGGCATGAGGTCTTCTACGATCTCCCATGAGAAAGGGGTAGAGGGAGCCTTTGGGGAGGCTTTAAGCTCTTCCCTCTTCCTTGGTCCATCTTCTTGTCTCAGCGCGCTAGAGGCAACTGAGTTGACTTTTTCCACATCTCCTAGAGAATCCCGCCGGTGGTTCGGGACTGCTTCGACGTGTCTCCCCGGTGGTGAGACAGACCTCCGTGGTTGGTGATGCGAGATAGAGATTCTGGGGATCTCCTCGCGCATAGAAACGCCTCACTGTGAGGCAACCTGCTCGATTTGGTGTTGTTCGAGCGCCCCTTTGATGGCGTTGGCCACCAAGCGATCTAGTTCCTTTTTCATCAGGACGATGGATGGTCCCGCCGGCTCTGCCATCGGTGCTCCTTCTGGTGCTTACTGGTTTACCACAGATGACGCCAAACTTGTTCCGGAAGGAATCGACATCGACGACCAGTCACCAGGGTTCAACCCACGCAGATGCTGACGCTAGCGGAAGAATTCTCACCCTGCGAGATTAACACGAGCGTTAACGGTGTTGATGCAGTCTGGCCTTGATTGTTGTTTTGGTGTTGACACCGATTTTAGTTTAGGTGGATGATTATTGATTATGATTAAGTCCTGATCGGGGATCAGGCATGGTATGGAAAATCCTAGCTTGGAGGGCTAGGTGTTGGAAAATCCTAACCTGGAGGGTTAGGTGTTGGAAATCCTAGCTTGGAGGGCTAGGTGTGTGAAAAGTCCTAATTCGGAAGAGGTGGGTGAAAAGTCCTAGCTTGGAGGGCTAGGTGAAAAGTCCTAGCTTGGAGGGTTAGGTGCAAATTCCCATCTTGAAGAATTAGGTGAAAAAGTCCTGGCTTGGAGGGTCAGGTCCTAGCTTGGAGGGTCAGGTCCTAGCTTGGAGGGCTAGGTTTGGAAAAGTCCTAATCCGGAAGAGTTGGGTGAAAAGTCCTAGCTTGGAGGGCTAGGTGAAAAGTCCTAACTTGGAGGGTTAGGTGCAAATTCCCAACTTGGAGGGTTAGGTGAAAAATCCTTAGCTTGGAGGGCTAAGGTGGTTGGAGCCCCCTGGATCGGTCCGGTGACCAATCAGGGAGTTGGCACGGTGCTCCTTCGTGGATCGGTCTGGTGACCGATCCAGCGATGACTGATCGGTCTGGTGACCGATCAGGGAGTATGCGTTTCACCCATTGCTTGGCTCCTGATCGGTCTGGTGACCGATCAGGGAGCAAACATTAAGGTTGAGTTCCCTTGCTGAACTGCTCCTGATCGGTCTGGTGACCGATCTAGGAGAGTCTCAAAGAAATCGCGATTTCTAATCGAGCGTTGGGGACCGATCAGAACGGAGCCTGATCGGTCTGGACCCATCCTGATCGGTCTGGTGACCGATTAGGAGGTTCTCTGATCGGTCCGGTGACCGATCACTTTAATTCAAATTGCACTGTCAGACGCTCTGATTGCGTCTGAATGTATCCGATTCTCTGCGCTTAACATCTGATACATGATATGCTGTTTGATATGCTGCTCTAACACTCTGATTAAGCTGCAGGTGACAGGGGAGGATTCAAACACTCAAGGAGAAGTCAATGGAGGCTTTCCTTAGAGCAGGTTTGTCCGTTTTTCCATCTCAGGTTGCAACGGCCGAGCTGCAGACTGGAGCTGAGACTGGAGCTTGGTTGAGGGAAGCTCAGGGAGTCCAGGGATAGCTCAGTGGTAGCTGGCATTGGCAGATGAGCAGCTGGGAGCTGCAGGGATGGTGTCATCTGATGCTTGGTGGAGAAACAAAAGAGAGAAGAGACTTCGGTTGAAGCAGAGTTCTAGAGTTTGAGAATTCTAAGTGTTCGAGCTTGCTGAAGTTCTTGCTGCTATTTTTGTTCTCCACACTCGACTTGCTCTGTGCGTGTGCTGTTGATTCTTTGAGCAAGTCATTGAGATCTGAGGAGCAACCAACTCTTACGTGAGTGCTTGGAGGAAGGAACAAGGAGCTTGGAGTCCAACAGTGAGAAGACGCGAAGGAGGGAGTCCTTGCGTGAGATCGTCGTTGGGTGGAGCTCTGGAAAGCTTGCTGTGTTCTTGTCTTTGCTAAGTGCTTGAGTAAGATCATTCTTGTTGTTTCTTTGTGCTTAACCATATATCTGTGGTTGAAACACTGTGGAGAGGTTTCTCCACCAAGAAGGAGGTTGCTTTCTATCCGGTGATAACCGGGGCTTGATCTACCGACGATCAAGGGATCGCCCACCTTAAGGGCACGCCAAGAAGTAGGGGCAAGTTATCCCCGAACCTTGTAAACCCTCCTTGTTAGCGATCTTGCTAGTTGTGTCTGTGTTGCTTTCGTTTTCTGTCTTCTGCTTACTCTGTGATTATTTCTTCCGCTGTGCTACTGATAAGCTTGAGTGCAGAAAATCGATTTGTGTCTAAGGCGAAAGTGATTGGCTATATTCACCCCCCCCTCTCTAGCCATCCGGTTTCCAACAAATGGGAACACGCCGGAGATTGTCTGGCGGAGCCCACTCCGACGCTCAAGTCAGTGCCTCAGTATAGGAGATGAAAGAAAGCCAGGAGAAGATGCTTAAGTTAGAGAGTGCGTAACCCCTTTATCGGAGGGGTTGGAGTACTTTTTATACCTGAGGCGGCAATCACACGTGTCTCCGCGATCTTCACCACATCCCTCCGATTGTCGGTTACGGGATCATCCTTGCAACGGTCCACGCAGTCATTAAACCCTGACCGTTTCGGTAATTATGGGTCATGATTATCCCATAATAATCGATGATGATTATCTGCAGATCCGAAGAAAGGGGGACCGTTACTTGAGGTCGAGTGCTCCTTGGGTTCCGCAACCCCGAGGTGATCTCGGGGTCTTTTGGCCTGGGGGGTCTCGGGGACCTGACCTCCCGAGGTGATCTCGGGCATGCGTCTTCTTGGGTCAGTCTCCAGGGTATGCCTGTTCGTGGTGTTCTCGGGAACTCCCCTTCCCGAGGGGGCCTCGGGCGCCACGTAAAGAGAGTCGTCCTAGATGTTGATGTAGTATGACCTAATTGTTGTTTTGGTGTTGACACCGATTTAAGTTTAGGTTAATAAGATGACTTTGGCTTAAGTCCTGGTCGGGGACTTGACATGAAATCTCGGTGAGTTAAGTCGGGTCCCAGTGAGTGAAGCCGGGTGACTTGAAACCCTGGTGAGTGAAGCCGGGTCCCGGTGAGCGAAGCCGGGTCCCGGTGAGTGAAGCCAGGTGATGGAAACTCCGGTAAGTGAAGCCGGGTCCCGGTGAGTGAAGCCGGGTGATGGAAACCCCGGTGAATGAAGCCGGGTCCCGGTGAGTGAAGCCGGGTCCCGGTGAGTGAAGCCGAGTGACTGGAAACCCCGGTGAGTGAAGTCGGGTCCCGGTGAGTGAAGCCGGGTGATGGAAACCCCGGTGAGTGAAGCCGGGTCCTAGCGAGTGAAGCTAGGTGACCGAAACCCTGGCGAGTGAAGCCAGGTCCTAGTGAGCGAAGCTAGGTTGAATGAAGTCCCGGTGAGTGAAGCTGGGCACGAAGTCTTGGTCCGGGGGACTGAGCATTGAGTATACTGGTCGGAGAGGGCACGTGAGCTTTTTCTCCGGGACCAGAATGAGTCAGAGATGGCTAGTGAGCCTGTTCTCTGAACTTAGGGTTGAATTGGTCAA
Organism: Boesenbergia rotunda; assembly: GCA_024364735.1. Lineage (NCBI taxonomy): Eukaryota > Viridiplantae > Streptophyta > Magnoliopsida > Zingiberales > Zingiberaceae > Boesenbergia > Boesenbergia rotunda. The sequence goes on from JAGFNQ010002872.1 coordinate 59,431, forward strand.
AGTTAGATCGGTCTGGAGACCGATCAGGGAGTTGGCACAAACTCCTTGTTGTGGATCCGTCTGGTGACCGATCCAGGGAAGTCTGATCGTTCTGGTGAACAATCAGAACGAGAACAGAATCTTTCTGTTTGGCTCCTGATCGTTTTGGTGAACGATCAGGGAAAGAACAGAATGCTTCTATTCGGTCTCTGATCGTTCACAGTAGGTTTCCAGAGGTGGCCTGATCGGTCACTGTGACCGATCAGGGCACAACCTGATCAGTCATGTGACCAATCAGGATAAGGATTCATAGAAAGTTGGAGGAAACTCCAGCAATGCTGTGGATCGGTCTCCGTGACCGATCCACATCCCTGATCGGTCAGTGTGACCGATCAAGGAGTCACTGGATCGATCAGGAGCTTACCTGATCGATCATGGACTTCACTGATCGGTCTGGTGACCGATCAGTGTCTGATAACTTTAATTCAAATCCGCTGTCAGACTTCTGATTGCTTGCTGATCATTTCTGCTACTTACTGATTCATTTTGATTTGATGTGCTAAGCGTCTGCTAAGTGTGCAGGTAATGCAGGGATGATTCAAACGATGGGGGAGGGTCAACTGGTGACTTTCTCTTCGTCAGGTTTGGCTGTTTTCTCTTCTCAGGTTACAACGGTTTCTGGCGCGAGCTGGCAACAGCTGGCGAAGCTGATGACTGACCTGGGGCTCGGCTGAAGAGGGTTCAGGGAGTCCAGAAGAGGTCAGTGGTAGCTGAGGTTGTTGCAGACGAACTGGTGAGCTGCAGGCGCTGATGAGCTGCAGAGGCACCGGTGGTAACCTACTGATGAGCAGAGCTTAAGAGATGGCTGGGAAGGAGAAGAGTGTATTCGAGCAAACGGTTGATCTCTCTGAACCTTGAGCAACACTGAGCATCTTTTGAATCCTCTGCAAACTTGAGCGCTTGGAAGAAGGGGAGAGCTTTGCGAGTCCATCAGCAAGCAGACACGAAGAGCGGGGAGTTCTTGCGTGAGAGTTGTGCTGGGTGGAGCTCGGTGAAGTTTTCTCTTGTGTGCCTTCTGTCCTAGTGCTCTGTAAGCCTTCTTGTGTTTCTCTGTGCATAATTACAACATTCTGTTGAAACGCTGTGGAGAGGTTTCTCCACCGAGAATGAGGTTATATTCTATCCAGATTTCTCGGGGCTTAATCTCCCAACGATCAAGGGATCGCCCACCTCATGGCCACGCCAAGGAGTAGGGGCAAGTTATCCCTGAACCTTGTAAATCCTCTGAGAATGGCTTTGAGAGAGGGATTCAGCACCAACCGACCCCCGTTCTTTGACGGGGCTGATTTCCAGTCTTGGAGATCACGTATGGAGTATTATCTCAAGACGGACATCGGAATGTGGTTTTCGGTGAAGGAGGGGTTCATCCCTCCAAAAGACGCCGAGGGAAAAGAGTTGGAATCCTCGAGATGGTCGGCTGAGCAAACCCGGAAAGGAGAAGCCGATGCAAAAGCGGTGGTCACCTTGCAGTGCGGGATGACCAAGGACCAGTTGATAAAAGTCGGTCCCTTCACCAGTGCCAAGGACCTATGGAACAAGCTCATCAAGCTTCATAAAGGCACCCGTGACTCAAGGATAGCCAAGAGGGATCTTTTCCTCAACCATCTCCAAAATCTCACCATGAAGGAATCGAAAACGGTAAGTGAACTCCATGGGCGTTTCAAAGAAATATTGAATGGTTTACACTCCATTGATGAGAAGGTCGAGAATCGCGACCTTGTGAGATATGTTCTTAAAGCCTTTTCGAGGAATGCCTTGTGGTCATCCATGGTGGATGCCTACAAGGTATCCAAGGACTTGTCAATTGTTAAAATAGATGATTTGTTTTGTGAAATGGAGCTACACGAAATCGCTAACAAAGGCCCCAAGGAGAAGGGGATTGCACTTGTGGCAGGGGACAAGACCAAGAAGAAGAAGGAGAGGAGGTCTCATCTTCTTCGTCCGAGTCCGAGGAGGATGGAAGCGAGTCCTCATCATCCGAGATGGCTAACTTCGTAAGAAGAATGATGAGGAAGAGTCGACGCTACAAAGGAAAAGGTAATACAGTGAAGTTAAAGTTGATAAGACTAATGCCACATGTTTTGAGTGTAGTAAGAAAGGACATTACAAGAATGAATGCCCAAAACTAAAGAAGAAGGAGGAGAAATCAAAGAAGAAGAAGAAAGCCTTGAAGGCCACGTGGGATGAATCCACTTCCAGCTCATCCGAAGAAGAAAAGGAGGAGAAGAGCACTCATCATGTAGCTCTCATGGCCATTGAAGATGTGGAGAGCAGTGACGAATCTATGGACGCCTCAACCGCGGCTTCATCATCTTCGGATGATGAAGAGGTAATTTCTCCTGAATTGGATAAATGTTATAGGACCATTGCATGCTTGACTGAGTTGTTAAAGAAATCTAAGGAAAAGGTTAAATCTTTAAAAGTAGAAGTAGAACAACTAAAATCCTCTAAGGATGAGGATTTTGATGACTTGCATGTTGAAGTTCTAAAAGATGAAAACAAAGCCTTGAAGAGTGATGTTGAGAAACTCAAGAGTCTTCTTGAGAAATTCTCAACTAGCTCCAAGACTTTGGACATGATCATAAACGCTCAAAGGGCGGTTTACAATAAGGTCGGTATAGGTTACCGACCTAAAGAACCAACTTTTGTTTCATGGATGTCTAGGACCCATGTTAGATCACCTAAGATTTCTAGGGTCCAAAAGAAAGTGATCAAGGTATGAGTGCCTAAATCATGCATTGAAGGTGCATTAGGTGCCAAGATATGAGTACCTAAATCTTCCATCTTTCGTATTATGTAGCCATTGATTGAGGGGGAGCATCTATCAACTTGGTTCGTTGATAGTGGGTGCTCCAAACATATGACCGGGGATAGATCCTTGTTCACTACCCTACAAAGAAAAAGTAGAGGTAATGTATCTTTTGGTAACAATGGTAGCCTTAAGGTTGTAGGGATAGGAGACATTCAAATATTCAAATGTCTTAGAATAAAAAATATCCTTCTAGTCAAGGGGATGACTTTCAATCTCCTAAGTGTCAGTCAATTATGTGATGCAAGTTACACAATTGAATTTCATCCAAGTCAATGTCTAGTTAGACAAAATGACACACTTGACACGGTACTAGTAGGCACAAGGATAGACAATATTTATCAAGTTTCATTTAAAAGTGTTATTAATGCTTCTATTAAGTATTTCATGTCAAAAGAAGATGAGTCGACACTTTGGCATCGGAGATTGGCACATGTGAACATGAAGAACATCCAGAAATTGGCCAACAAAGGACTTGTTCGTGGCTTACCAAGCATCAAATACGAAAAGGAAAAGCTTTGTGATGCATATCAAATGGGTAAGCAAACGAAATCTTCTCACAAAGGTAAAAGCGTTGTAAGTACCTCTACTGCTTTATGTTTATTACACATGGACTTATTTGATTGTAGTACGATTATCTCATTGAATGGTAGTAGGTATTGTTTTGTGATCATTGATGACTACACTAGATATACTTGGACTTATTTTCTAAAATATAAGGATCAAACTCTAGATGTTTTTATTTCTTTTTTAGAAGAGTTGAAAATGAAAAATCTACAACAATTAAAACAATTAGGAGTGATCATGGAGGAGAATTTCAAAACCAAAGATTTTTAGAATTTAGTCAAGAAAGAGGATATTGACATGAGTTCTCCACTCCTAGAACACCACAGCAAAGTGGAGTTGTAGAGAGGAAGAACCGAGTCTTACAAGAGGCTGCACGAAACATGCTCAATGAGTACTCTTTACCGTGTTACTTATGGGCTGAAGCTGTGAACACAGCTTGCTATGTGCAAAACCGAGTCCTCATTCATAGATTTTTAGGGAAGACTCCTCACGAACTTTGGTTTGGAAAACGACCTACAGTTAAACATCTTCGGGTGTTTGGGTGTAAGGTGTTTATTCTAAACACCAAGGACCATCTTGGAAAGTTCACAGTGAAAGCTGATGAAGGGATACTGGTCGGGTACTCTCTTGTCAGCAAAGCTTACCGAGTCTACAACAAAAAATCTAGATTGGTCGAAGAATCTTCTGATGACGTTTTTGAAGAGATCCCAAAAGCGATTGATCAATCAGAAGATGTAGAAGGAGTTCAATTCGAACTTAGGAAACTAGGTTTGGATGAGAGTCCGAGTGTTGGAGATGGTGCTGATGAATCTGATGACGGTGAGCCTAGACAACATGTAGCTCAACCGGACCCTGAGGCTGAGCCTGTGTCTAGTGACACTATCCAAGAAGCACCTCCAACACCAAGGCAAACTAGGTCAGCCTCTAGTCATCCCCAAGACCAAATTGTTGGAGATATCCATCATGGGGTTAGAACTAGATCATTCTTTAGGAATGAGGCTAATAAGGTTGCCTTAATTTCAGAAATTGAACCTAGAAAAATTGACGAGACATTGCATGATCCCGATTGGATTATCGCTATGCAAGACGAATTAGGTCAATTTGAGAGGAGCCAAGTTTGGGACTTAGTTCCTAGACCTAAGAAGACCACAATTATTGGAACCAAATGGGTCTTCAAAAAAAAATTGAACCATAAGGGAGAAATCGTAAGAAACAAGGTACGCTTAGTAGCCAAGGGTTATAGTCAAGTTGAAGGCCTTGATTACGATGAGACATATGCTCCCGTGGCACGATTAGAATCTATCCGATTGATGCTTGCATTTGCAACACATAGAGGTTTTAAACTCTATCAAATGGATGTTAAATCGGCATTCTTAAATGGTTTTATAAGAGAAGAGGTCTATGTTGAACAACCTCCGGGGTTTGAAAATTCCGAATTTCCAAACCACGTGTTCAAGCTCAAGAAGGCTCTTTACGGCCTAAAACAAGCACCTCGGGCTAGGTATGAGCGGTTGTCGACATTTCTCATTGAAAAAGGCTTCGTGAGAGGATAAATATACCCTACACTATTTCTATGAAGAGATGGTGACAACATATTTGTAGCCCAAGTATATGTCGATGACATGATTTGTGGCTCTAACAACAAGGGTTATTTGAATGAGTTTATTGGACACATAGAGAGTGAGTTTGAGATGAGTCTAGTGGGAGAATTGACCTTCTTCCTTGGACTTGAGATCAAACAAACTCGAGATGGGATCCATGTGCATCAATCCAAGTACACTCAAGAGATGCTCAAGAAATTTACTATGAGTGACTCTAAAGAGGTAACCACTCCCATGGCGACAAACACTAGGTTAGACAATGATGAGAGTGGGAAGCTCGTTGACCTAACCCAATATCGGAGTATGATAGGTAGTTTGCTATACCTCATAGCTAGTCGCCTTGATATTCTTTTTGCTGTGGGTATGTGCGCTAGATACCAAGTCTGTGCCAAGGAATCTCACTTGATTGCCATTAAGAGAATTTTGAGATACCTTAAGGGCACGATTGGAGTCGGTCTTTGGTACCCCCGTACCGAGTCATTTGACTTGATTGGCTATACCGATTCCGACTATGCTGGGTGCAAGTTTGATCAAAAGAGCACAAGTGGGGGTTGCCAATTTTTAGGGTCATCCTTAGTGAGCTGGTCAAGTCGGAAGAAACATTGTGTTGCTCTCTCCACGACCGAGGCTGAATATATCATCATGGGAGAGAGTGTATCACAATTGTTGTGGATGATACACACACTAGAGGACTATAGATTATCATACAAGGGTGTGCAAGTGTTGTGTGACAACATAAGCACGATAAACCTTACAAAGAATCCAGTCCATCATTCAAGGACCAAACACATTGAAGTGTGCCACCACTTCATTAGGGATCATGTTGCTAGAGGAGATATTGTACTCTCGCATGTGGAGTCAAAATCAAACCTAGCTGACATTTTCACTAAACCACTCCCCGAAAATGAATTTAGTTTCTTAAGGAGGGAGTTAGAAATGTGCCGCGCTTCATAGGATTTAAAGAAAAAAAAACTTTCATGATCATTTCAAATTGTTGGGCAACAATTATTGGGCAACTTAGGGACATCTCACAAACACTATAAGGTTTAACAAAATATTTTTGTTTGCTAGATATGGGGTGAGATGCTAGGATCAACCTAATTACTCAAAATGTTCATGCATCCCTTGAGGAATTAGGTTGACGAGATAAAAATCATTAAGTTGACCAAGTATGGAGAAAACCAATGCATAATACATGTGTATTTGGTTCCAAGAACATACTTGGACATTCCAATCAAGGAAACTTGATTGGAGGTTTGTTTGTGATACAAAATTGATTTCAATTGTTTAAAGATGCAAACTCGGTTCGAAATTTTTCTTCTAAATCATAAGGACACAACCCTATCTTGATTGCATATATGGATGAGGGACCCTTTTAGGGTTCAGAGGAATCAATCCTGGTTGCATTAGGGGTTGTTTGGGATGTTTGAAATGGGATTTTTTTTAAAACATATCGGGAATTTCAGACTCTTCTGATATCTGATGGTCCAACGACCGATCAGGAGTTGGCTGATCGGTCCACAGACCGATCTGTGAGCTCACAGAACAAATTCCGTCCGATTCTGTTCGTTCCCTGATCGATCAGCAGACCGATCAGGGACCTCCCTGATCGATCACGGTGACCGATCAGTGGTTGGGATGATCGGTCCTATAGAATGATCAGGCTAGTCTGCGAGAATTCCACATAAACCTCTGGCTGGGACCTGATCGGTCAGGTGACCGATCAGGATGGCTTTTGATCAGTCCACCGACCGATCAGGAAGCCCATAGAAGGTACTGCCCGAATCTGTTCGATTCCCTGGATCGATCGGCAGACCGATCAGGGAATTCCTGATTGGTCACGCGGACTAATCAACACCCAGCCAGACCGATCAAGAGGTTCCCTGATCGGTCTGGGTATCCAGGGATCAGACGGTGGATCCGATCTACCGCATTAACATCGGTTGGTCCACCAACCTATTAAATTCATCTACCCCTTACATCTCCAACCCTAGCCGACTGAACCTCTCTTCCTCCTGCGTGAGAACTTTTCTTCCATTCTCTGTGAGTTCACGCTCCTGAGCTCTTGTCTCCATAAGTCGTCGAGTCTCTTCAGCTCCAGCCATTGTCCCTGCGATCCTTGCGCTTGCGCAAGCTCTTTGGGAAGATCTGTGTGTTCCTCTCCTCTTCAAGCAAGTTCAAGTTTGCTCTGCATCTTCTCTTCTTGCACACGATCTCTGGGAGCCCTCTGTGCGTTCGCGACTGCAAGCCCTCTGCAAGTCTTCTTGAGTAAGATCTCTGCGATTTCTCTGAGAGACCTCTTGCGCAACCTCTGAGCCTTCTCTCCCAATCAACCATCTTCATAGCGCCTAAGTAAGCTGTTCTTGTGATCTGGTTTTCCCTTCATAATTGCTTTATATTTGTGTATGTTGGGAACTAATCATGAATTTTATTTGCTGTGTCGTGCTCTCAAATCCCATTCCTGTTATTTGTATGGTTAAACCCTAAACCTTAACCTCAAATGATCAAAATTTTTGTGTGTGCTGTGAACTTCCCTTGATCAACTCTTTCTTGTACCGTGACATTGACTTCTCTTGATCTTATCTTTGTCCCGTGACCTTAATCTCCATTTGATCATTATGTCTGCTGTGAAATTCATTTGATCTATTCAAATGTCGTGACCTATTCCAACCCTTAGGAAATCTTCCAAGGGATAGGAACCTGCTGAGGGTACCTCGAAGAAACAAGCTCCTTCATCTTCTACACCCTCTCGTAGATGTCCACCTTCTAGCAGTCCTCGATTCATCAGTGCCTACTTCGAACAGACTTTTCTCAATACTACTTTTAAACTCCTACCCTGTCGAACCGTGGACAAAAGTTTTGTATATGAACATTGTCCCTCGGTTAAACAGACTATCGAGTTCTATAATATGGAATCCTTCCTTTTTCTTGAACGCGAGATTAATGTCGACTTGGTATCCGAATTCTATAACAATCTTTATCCCACTGTTGGCACTCATTGTTATACTACCCGAGTGGCCAAGACAAACATAGATTTTACTTACGCTAATTTCACTGAGTATCTGGGCTTTTGCCAATCGCGCAATGCCTATCCCTTTTTCCCTACCCTTCCAGCTCCTTTCCCAGTTCCATTCTTGAGTCACCTCTGACTCTATCTACGAGTTTTTTTTTGGCCACCCCAGGCCAGATGGTCTCGATGAGCTTGCCGGTGACTTCCTTACTTTTGCTACCCTCAGACTATCCCCTGCTGATTATATCCTCTTTAAGATTATCACCGTCTTCTGCCTATTACTTCAAAACCTCTAGTAGAGATTCGTCCTTATCACTGCGTGATGCTCTACGGGATGCATCGGTAGCTAGATTTTGACATCATGATGGCCATCTATTTTTCTATTATCACCTATAGTCAGATCGAGTGTCGTGCAGTCTACATGCCTTTCGGACACTTTATTACTAGCTGGCTTCAGTCAGTCAGTATCGATGTGTCCAAGGGCAGGACTATGCCGATGGTTCGGCAAGACTGCCGACTTGGTAGACGTGTGTTTGCCAAGTCTGGCACTATTGTTGGACCTCAGGGCCTTAGGTGGAAGGATGGGCAAGGTTTGGGGGAGCTACCACGGGCTGCACACATTCAGGTACAGCACCAGCCAGACATTATGAGGCGCCCGCTCCAGCAGGGGATGAGTATGAGCCAGACCCAGATCTCCGCTGGCAGATCGCGGAGCTGGAGCAGACTATGCAGCATGAGTTTCACATGTCAGAGCTCTAGCGGCAGGAGATCCAGTCTGAGGTCTCTCGGTTACATGTCGATCAGCAGACCATCCAGCCTGAGATTTCTGGGTGGCGTGCCAGTCAGGAGGCGTTTCAGACTACAATGCATACCGAGTAGCAGGTGATGTTCACGGAGTGGCGCACTTGGATGGCGGGTCATCCGTCACAGCCTACCTTTCCTAGATTTGCGCCCTCCAGCAGCACCGGTCCGAGGAGTTTTCTGCTTCTCGATGATACTGCATTCGACCCGATGCAGTCTGATGATCCCCCGGCTCAGGAGTGACATTTATTTGGCTGTACTCTGATTCTGACTTCAATTCCATGACTATTTATGTATGACAGTATGCTGGATTCTACGTATGCCTACTTTTCTATGATTTTGTTGTCTATGTTTATTTTCATATGATGCATATGACTGTTTTATCCTACTGCATGTATTTCATATGCTTATCATATGCTTCTTAATTAATCATCTTTTGTTTGTTTTAGGGAGACCCTTGTTTAAGGGGGAGGTACCCTTCTCCTTGTGCCTCCGTTTCCTGGGGCCCATTTAGTTTCGGTAGCCAGCAAAATGGAACCCAGAAGGGGGAGGATTGAGGCATCGTGTCTTTTGTCGTTTCTATTGCCGCCTTCCCCGAGCGGAAGAAAGCCATGAGTTGAGCTTCTTCCCCAAGTCGTCTTCTTCTTCCTCTTCTCGCTTCTCACTTCTCTCTCTCTCTCTGGTTCCACCATTAAAGCTCTCGCGCCATCCTCCACGAGAAAGCACTTGAGCAAGGCTGCTTCTGCACCTCCACCTTTCGCGCACATCAACACTTCCATCGCCTTCTTTATTGTGTGGATTCCTGCTTCGGAGAAAGCAGGGGAACCATTGGAACTGGATCAAGAGGTGATGCCGATGGGGTGGCGGCGCTTTGTGACGGCGGCGGTGATGGTGATGAGTTTCAGGGCTGCTGTGGCGGTTTTGGATCCGGTGGACTTCTTGGCGTTGCAGTCCATCCGCAAGGGCCTCGAGGACATGCCCGGATCGGATTTCTTCTCGTCCTGGGACTTCACCGGCGACCCCTGCGCCTTCGCCGGTGTGTTCTGCGCCGGGGAGCGCGTCGTGACGCTTGCGCTCGGTGATCCACGCGCGGGGGCGGCGGGACTGCTAGGCCGACTCGACCCCGCGCTCGGTCGACTTACCGCGCTTGCCGAGCTCTCCCTCATCCCGGGCCGGGTCTCTGGTCCCATTCCTGATGCTCTCGCTGATTGCTTTGACCTCCGCTTCGTCGCTCTTAGTAAGAATCTGCTTTCCGGCGCCGTCCCCGCAGGTCTCGGCGGCCTTCCCCGCCTTCGTACCCTCGATCTCAGCTATAACCTACTCTCTGGTCCAGTCCCAGCGTCGCTCGCTTCCGCGCCAGTGCTCTCCAACCTCATCCTCTGCCACAACCAGCTCTCCGGCTCCCTCCCGCCCTTCGCGGCCTCCTCCTCGCTCCTCCGACTTGATCTCAAGCACAACCAACTCTCCGGCCCCCTCCCGCCGTTGCCGACCTCGCTACAGTACCTCTCCCTCTGCTCCAATGCCTTCGCCGGCCGCATCGACTCAGTGCTCCCGCCCCTCACGCGACTCAATTTCCTTGACCTCAGCTCGAATGTGCTCGAGGGCCCGATCCCGGAGTCCGTGTTCGCGTTCCAGCTCGCCGCGCTTAAGCTGCAGCGCAACGCCTTCTCCGGGCCGTTGGCGCCCCCGCAAGAGGACGTTGTCATCCCGGTGGTGGACCTGAGCTACAACCGCCTGTGGGGGGCCGTGCCACCGCAGCTGGCCGCAGTGGGCCGCCTCTACCTCAACAACAACCGGTTCATAGGGAAGGTGCCCCGCCGCTTGGTACAGGGGCTCAACAACGGCATGCAGTTGCTCTACCTGCAGCACAACTTCTTGACAGGGATCGAGATCGGTCCGGCAGCCGTCTCCCTCCCCGCCAGCGCGTCTCTCTGCCTGCAATACAACTGTATGGTGCCGCCCTTCGACACGCCATGCCCGCTCAAGGCCGGCTCGCAGAGGATGCGCCCGCTCGACCAGTGCCCCGAGTGGCGTGCCTAATTCCATCCAAATCAAAAGAAATGGACAAAACAAGATTCTTTGATTGGTCATGGTTCGTGGGAAAAAGAATACTCGCTGATACATGTGAACAAAAAAAGGTAGCAATTTTCTGGTGAGTTCTCCTTCTAAATTAAGTTTTCATTCATTGGTAAAGTTATAGTTTTTCTTCCAAGTGTTGGTATAATTCTATTGTTTTTCATGTTGATATATTTCACAATATAACTCTGTCTGTGACGACCTAGTCATGGCCGGTCCCAAGCCCGGATAAAGGAGGAGGGTTGCGTTAGGTTGCCAGCCAGCGTAAAAAAACTATGGCAAATACTCAATGAATGGATCCATTAAAGTATTATGCTAATGCTAGGATGTTCCCCGGAAGGAACGCGTTGCAGGGTCCGACTGTAACGTCTCGGCAAGGACCGCTACATCTCCAGAACCCGGGTGTAGTGCTAAATATGCAAGGGTTCGCGTTGCAGGGTCCGACTGTAACGTCTCGGCAAGGACCGCTACATCTCCATGAGAACTTGGGTGTAGTGTTAAATAGGCAAGAGTTCTCACACCATAGGTGGACTAAGAATAAACATTATAAGAAAAGTAATAGTCTCAGATTTGGAACATGGAATATAGGAACTCTCACTGGTAAAACAATGGAGGTAGTAGATACAATGATTAGGAGAAAAATTAGTATTTTGTGTGTGCAAGAGACAAAATGGGTAGGTGAGAAGGCAAAAATGATAGAGAACTCGGGTTTTAAGTTATGGTATACAGGAAAGAGTAAAACAAGAAATGGAGTGGGTATTTTTGTAGATAGTTCTTTAAAAGATGAAGTTGTTGGTGTAGTTAGAAAGGGGGATAGAATTATAGCTCTCAAGATAGTAGTGGCGAAAGAAGTTGTGAACGTAATTAGCATATATGCACCTCAAGTAGGATTAGATGAAGAAACTAAATCAAGATTTTGGAGCGATTTAGATGAGGTATTACAAAACATTCCGCCAAATGAAATGATTTTAATAGGAGGCGATCTAAATGGACATGTCGGAGCGAAAAATGAAGAATATGAGAGAGTACATGGGGGTTATGGGTTTGGAACAAGAAATGAAGAAGGAAAAACTATATTGGATTTTGCGATAGCATATGACCTTATACTAGCTAATACATTTTTTAAGAAAAAAGAAGAACACTTGATCACATTCAAAAGTGGGAATAATAAATCACAAATTGATTATTTTATGGTTAGGAAGAGAGATAGGAAGATTTGTAAAGATTGTAAGGTTATCCCTGGAGAAAGCTTAACTACCCAACATAGATTAGTAGTGTTAGATATACGCCTTAGTTATAATATCAATAGAGGAAAAATATACACGACTCCTAGAATTAAGTGGTGGAAGTTAAAGGATGGGAAGCAAAACATATTGAAGGAGAAGGTAGGAATACAAGCATTAGATGAAATATATAGCGACTCTAATACGACATGGGATAAGATGGTATCAAAGTTGAAAATAGTAGCTAAGGATGTACTCGGTGAGTCAAAGGGGCATGCACCACCAAGGAAGGAATCTTGGTGGTGGAATGAGAAAGTACAAGAGAAAGTGAAAGAAAAACGAATAGCTTATAAGGAATTATATATTTGTAAGAACGAGGAAAACTTAAAAAAATATACAATAGCCAAGAAAGAGGCTAAG
>JAGFNQ010002872.1:71992-108291 GCA_024364735.1 Boesenbergia rotunda
TGTATTAAAGATGAATGCGATAGAGTACTAGTAAATGATAGCGAAATAAAAGAGCGGTGGAAGATTTACTTTCATCAACTTTTAATGAAAGTTTAGGGGACCAACTTGACTTAGGCAATTTAAGTATTTCAAATGAGTATAGAAATTTTAATTTTCATCGGAGAATTCAAACTTCAGAAGTAGAACAAGCTTTGAAAGGGATGCAAAATGGAAAGGCCGTGGGACCGGATGATATCCCAATAGAGGTATGGAAATGTTTAGGGAAAAAAGGTATTGAATGGCTTACAAAATTATTTAATTTAATATTGAAAACAAAAAAAATGCCTAATCAATGGAGGGTAAGTAGTCTAGTTCCCTTATATAAGAACAAAGGAGACATACAAAATTGTGCAAACTATAGGGGTATTAAATTAATGAGTCATACCATGAAACTTTGGGAAAGAGTAATAGAAAAAAGATTGAGGAAGGAGACCACGGTAACCGAAAATCAATTTGGGTTCATGCCTGGAAGGTCGACAATAGAAGCTATACATCTTCTTAGGCAATTAATTGAAAAATATCGGGAGCAAAAGAAAGATCTACACATGTATTTATTGATTTAGAAAAAGCTTATGATAGGGTACCAAGAGAAATTATATGGAGAATTCTAGAAAAGAGAGGCGTTAGCGTAACATATATTGACCTAATTAAAGATATGTATGAAGATGTAACGACTAGAGTGAAGACTTCAGGTGGATTGACTGAAGCATTTCCAATAAGGATAGGGTTACATCAAGGATCAGCTTTAAGTCCCTATCTTTTTACACTAATCATGGATGAACTCACTAGGCACATTCAAGATACAGTGCCATGGTGCATGTTGTTTGCAGATGATATTGTTTTGATAGATGAGACACGTGAAGGAGTAAATGCTAAACTAGAATCTTGGCGGGAAACTCTAGAAATGAAAGGTTTTAGGCTTAGTAGAGTAAAGACTGAATATATGGAATTTAAGTTTAGCAATGCTAGACGTAGTGAAACAATTGTTAAGATAGGAGATGATGAGTTGTCTAAAATCGAGAACTTTAAGTATTTAGGATCGTTCTTGCAAAGTGATGGAGGAATTGAGAGAGATGTCTTACATAGAATACAAGCAGGATGGTTGAAATGGAGATTAGCATCGGGTGTCTTATGTGATCGTAAAGTACCTCTAAAACTTAAAGGGAAGTTCTACAAAACGGCAGTTAGACCTGCTATGTTATATGTGCTGAATGTTGGGCTATGACTCGAGCACATGAGCAAAAGATGAAAGTTGCAGAGATGAGGATGTTAAGGTGGATGTGTGGACATACGAGGATGGATAGAATAAGGAATGAGAGTATTAGAGAGAAAGTCGGAGTTGCATCTATTGAAGAAAAACTTCGGGAGACACGTTTGAGATGGTACGGACATGTACTTAGAAGACCAATAAATGCCCCTGTTAGACGATGTGAAACTATGATAAATACGCACATTAAAAGAGGGAGAGGAAGACCAAAAAAGACTTGGTTGGCAACAATAAAACAAGATAAATTTTATTTAAATCTAGATGATGATATAGTAGGGGATAGAACTCAATGGCGTAAAAGGATCCATATAGCCGACCCCACCTAGTGGGATAAGGCTTTGTTGTTGTTGTTGTTGTTGTTGTTGTTGCTAATCTGATCACGCAGAAAACTTCAAAGTACAACTTGTGGGTATCTGGCTACATTCACCCCCACCTCTCTAGCCATCCAAGTTCCAACATACACCTCGCTTTCAATTTGGGTAGAGTCTCCTACAAGCCATCGATATATCGATCCATTGTAGTATAGTTGTGCGTCTGTAGACTGATGGACAATTAGGGCGTAATGTACAAACTTTGGAAGTTCTGTTAGGAGTGTGTGTGATGGAGATTAGAGACGAAGATTATTGGATTTCTCCGTGAGCGACCTTGTTACCCAGAGAGTATCACCCACGAAAGGGGTGAAGAGCATTTGTTAAATCCGACACTTTTGATGCAATCTAGTAAATTTTTCGGAAGAAGATTTAGGGTTTGGGAGACCCAACCTGAAATTAGAGGGTTAAAGTGCTTTGAAAGTTAAGTTTGGAGGGCTATTTGGTTAATATTCTGAAATTTCAGGGGGAAAAGATGGCAAAGACTCAAAATTAAGGATGAAATTGTAATTAACTAAACTCCTTGGGCTTAATTGCAAATGTTGCCTCACTTATAAACATCTTTTCCTTTCTCTTTCGCTCGCAGTTAAGTTTTCAGCCGAAATCCTCTTCTTTGCCGACTCCTCCACCCGACCTCTCGATCCCTTATCCTTCCGTCCACGCGATCACCCATAGCCACTTCATCTCCTCCGTGTGATCCACAACACCAAGCTATTCCCGACAACCATCCCCACCTCTCCTCAGCCGATCGAGGGAGAGTGAGAGCTAATCCCACTACGAAATCGTCGGCCAATTATTGAAAATCAAATTCACTTTACTATTGTCAGATTTGAATCTAATATAAATTTTAATTAATCTTAGATTCAATCACTTTTCAAAATAAACTTAAAACTTAATTAAAATGTTTTTAAAATTAATTCAGCCTTTCAAAATTAACCATGATTACAAATTAAAATCTTCATTTCTATTAAAATCTGTCTCACAAAACCCATAAGGTTAACGTGATTGATAACTATAGACTGGGTGAGATGGTTAGGACCTAACTTAACTCAAACTCATCTAGTTTTTGTACTTTTGTCAAGTAAAAACATTGAATCATGCAATTTAGAGCTTAAGTGATTTAATTGTTGGTTGGTCAAAAGAGTCAAACCGGGTCAAAATAGTCAAACTGGTCAATAGTCAAACCCTGGTCAACTCGGGCGCCCGTGACCTGTCGGGCGCCCCCGACTTTCTCTTCGACTAAGACAGCAAAAGCTGTCAACCCCTACCCACCTGATCCGGGTGCCCGTGACCTGTCGGGCGCCCAAGCTTTATCATCGTCCAAGGTGGTCAGAACTGCCAAAAGCAGGTGACTACTGAACCAGGCGGTCGTGACCTTACAGGCACCCCAATGAACACGGGCGCCCGACCCTTCACAGGCGCTCGTATGACACTATATAAGGAGCATGGCTCCCTCTTCTTTCCCCACACCAAAACCAAAACCCTCCTTCACTTCTTTGCTTCCCAAAGCGCCCGGATGCTCCTTCCTTGTCTTCAAACGCTCTACTTTGAAAATGCCGCCCCGGTATCAATTTTATTATGCATTTTCAAGTAATTTTTTATCTCGCTTATTAAATGCACCATTTTCTTTTACATATTTAGAAAACGTCGCGTCTCTCAACCTAACCCCGTGGTCGAACCTAGCCCCGACCCATGGTTCCCCAACTTGGAATTGTTTAACAAGTTTGCCCAAACAACCTATAAGCCTATAAAGACTAGCTTTTTAAATAGGCAATTCTTTACCCAATCTTGCCCCTTAGCTATGGACGCGATTAACTTTTATCAACTAGATCATCTAGTCTTCTACACACATCCTGTGTGCAGAATTTTACAATAACCAAGTCAAAATTGATGACCTACTCTACTCTACCACCATACAAGGCACTCCCCTAACCATTTCTCCAACTTTGTTTAATCGGTTTCTCGGACTATGACCTTCGCAGTCTACCTTTTCTTGTTATCCTCCGGCCGACCCTCCCTTCGCACCCCCTATTCGCACATTACTCTAGACACTCTTTACTCCTATTTCTTTGGAGATGTGCGAAACCCGTTAGCAGGGAGATTTCAGTCCGTTGACCTCCGAGTCCAGGATTATGCCCTCTACCGAGTTATAGTTCATTGTATACTCCCACTTACCACCCAAGATGTCTCGACCATGCGACCGTTTCACACCTTTTTACTCTACGCTATGATTCATCAGTTAGATATCGACATAGGCCTCCACATATTCCGCACCATCATTTACGCATCGAGCGTATCTACTCACGATCGAGTACGTACGCCCTACTGCCACATTATCACCGCCCTTCTTCACCACCATGGTCGCGACATAACTACTGGAGAGATCATTTTGATGACTGAGTTTGATGAAATAGGGTTTAGAAACTTCTCTTTAGCGGGGATAGATGTTTCGGCCACGGGGGTTCTATCATAGAGACGAGAGAGGGCTAGACGGCAGGATGACTCTGATAAGGAGGTGGAGGTAGACGTAGCTGATCTCGCAGCCGAGATCAACGAGCATATACAGGAGCCTCCTCCTCTGACCACCGATCAACGCATTACACTGTTGCAGACAGAGATGCACAGCCTCAGGGAGGAGGTCGAGGCCTATCACATCGAGCACATGGACGCCCTCCAAGCCGATCGAGAGACTAACGACGCACGATACAATGAAATGATGTCGTTGTTTCAATCTTGGCAGCCTGGCTCATTCGACCGCCCTGGCCTATCTTCTTAGATCATTTTTCAGCTATCTCAGTGTGTTGTAGACTATTTGACTATCCCTACTGAGCAGGGTTGACTTGTATTTGACTATGGTTTGCTTTTACTGGTCCTACTATTGACCAGGTGACTCATATGCATCTATCAGGTTTACTTGTTAATTACATGTTTGATGAGTTATTAGTATTATGTCATTTTAATTAGTAAGTTAAATCAGATACTTCATAATTTAAGGGTTATGCTTAGTAGAATAGGACTGCTCTACTTGTGTTGTTTTCAAAAAACTGTTTTATTTCTTATCTGTTATTTAATATATTTGAAAAATTATTTTTATCTTGAAATTTAAAATGATTTTCCGACTTAGTTTTTTTAAAAAACTTATCCCCTTCAAAACTAGGGGTTTTTCGCAAATGGACTTAGCTTAGGCCCTAACCCTAGAACTGCATGCACTTATAGATCTAGAAGCCAGCATCTGACAAACACCTTAGGGTACTTTTGATTGACAACTTAGACTGGGTTGAGATGCTTAGGTCTATGCCTTGATTCAAGATGCTTTAAGATAGTGCATCTGCAGTAATTGGGGCAATAAATATCAATTGAACAGTAATCAGGTTAAGTGTCAAGCTTAGAAAATCTAACTTGATCAAATCACTTAACTTGACTAACCCTAGCGAAAGCTATTGTTTATAACAGTTAGTAAGTAGCTAACTATGTTAGACAGGACCCGAAAGAGAAAATCTAAATTGATTTGGTCCAGTTTATGCTTAGAATTGGTTCAATATAGTACTTTACTTTCCTTACTCAATTTTTTGCTATAATATTTTTTTTGATATATGGCAAAGAGGGAGAGATTGGAAAGGAGAGAAAAGAAGTTTTTTTAAAATTTAAATTTTTACAAATTAATTTTTTTTTCAAAAACATTTATCTCCTTTTTCAAAAAGTAAAGTAACGAAAATATTTTGAAAATTTTCTAAGTACTTAATCTTCAAAATTGTTTTGGAAAATTTTCTAAGTGTTAAAATTCAAAATTGTTTTGGAAAATTTTCTAAGTACATAACTCAAAACTTGTTTTGGAAAAGTTTCTAAGTGTTAAAAATTCAAAATTATTTTGGAAAATTTTCTAAGTGTTAAAAATTCAAAATTGTTTTGAAAATTTTCTAAGTGCTCAACTCCAAAATATTTTAGAAAATTTTCTAAGTATTTAACTTGAAAATCCTTTTTGAAAATTTTCTAAGTGTTGAAAACCTGAAAAATCCCTTGGAAAATATTTTTCAAGGACTTAGAAGTGTTTTCAAAAACCCCCCACGTATTTTTGAAAAACTCAGGGGGAGAATTGTTTTAGGGGAAGGAAATTAAAAATCTTTTACATTGCTTGTTTCATTAACTTAATTTTTTTGAACTGTGTTGCCATAAATCAAAAAGGAGGAGATTGTTGGTGCAGGCAGCACCTAAGTTAAACCTGGGTTTTGATAATGGCAAAGGGTTCAGAAGTTAAGATGTTATTGTGATCTAACATGTTTACTAAGTATGCAGGAAAAGTCCTAGGTACACTAGGCAAGAAGTCCTGGCAAAGGGCTAGGCAAAGAAGTCCTGGTCAAGGACTGGGCAAGAAGACCTGACCGGAAGTCGGGCAAAGAAGTCCTGGTCGAGGACTGGGAAAGAAGTCCTGGCAAGGGGCTGGGCACCAAAGACCTGACCGAAAGTTGGGCACGAAAACCTGGTCAAGTGGATTGGGCAAAAGTCCAACCGGAGGAGCCGGTTGGCAAAAGGTAAACTCTCCTGAGAGGAGTAGGTGAGGACGCGTTCCCCATCGAGGGAACAGTAGGCGTCGGTTCGACCTAGGGTTCCATTTGGGAGACCCGAAGTCAGAACCAAGATAGCTACGACTGTAACTAATGCTTGTTATATTTTGGGACTAACCTGAGTTGCAGGGTCAAAGGACGAGTCATCTACAAGTGAGGTGCCTCACTGGGCCTAGGTGCCCAAATGGACTCAGGCGCCCGTATGAATACGGGCGCCCAAGTGTGAAGGTAAAATCTAAAACACAGCCGCGAAGCCTCTGGACCAAAGCAGTTCAGGTGCCCGTGAGGTCACGGGCGCCCCCATTAGCTCAGGCGCCCAAGTGGAGGTGGATAAGCGCTGACCGAGCCTGCGGATAAGGATTCGCGCAGGGAAGGCCACGTGTTAGGGGCCCCCATCGTCACAGGCGCCCGTATGAGTACTATAAAAGGGAGTACACCCCAAAGGCTTCACGATCACTTGTTCTCAATGCTCTAAACCTTTTCGTTCAAGGCGCTACGCTCCGGCAAACTCCGACTTCGAGATTCCAGCGCCGCCGCCGACCCTCTGCTCCGAAATTCGATCCAGCCCGGGCGCCGGTAACGAAAAGTGTTGCAATTTTGATTTTGTGATCTACTTCTGTACTTAATTTGTAAATCTTTTATTGCGATTATAGAATTGCCCAAAGTAAACGGTCAAGGACCGTGGGCCTTGGAGTAGGAGCCGACCGCGACTCCGAACCAAGTAAAATCGACTTGTGTTCTCATGTGTTTTATCTCTTTCCGCTGCATATACTCTTTAACTATCCGAAAAATTTTATAACGATATTCACCCCCCCTCTATCGTTTTCTCCGATCCAACAGATCCTTTGGCGGATCACTCCCCGGATACCTTCCGGCAAGCTCGCATAGCTCCTTATGGGTGGAGAAACCTCGCCATAACCTTGAGTACACCTCTGATCTCTAGAGACTACTAACAAGCCTTAACCAAGCTTGTTTCGTCAAGAGCTCCCAGCCCAAACCGAGTTCTCTTTAAATAGAACTCAAGCTGAAACTCACGTTGGAAGTCGACTGCTCCCAGGGCAGTTGACTGCCTCCACTCATATTCGACCACTGACAGCCCCAACATTCAAATTCTGGCTACTCACCAGTCGACTGCTCCCAGAGCAATCAACTGCTCCCAGAGCAGCCGACTAGTCCAGGGTCAGAAACCTTCTGTGAGTTTCTGTGTTCGCTGGCAGTCGACTGTTATATTCCCAGTCGACTGCCCAGCTTACAAACACACTCTTACTCACTCCGACGACCCTCCTCCACGCGTGCCTTCAGGTACACTCCCTTGGCTTGCCCCTTGAAGTCCTCTTCCATCGGCTATCGTCCCTCGGATGCGCACACATGTCCTCGACTTGCCTCCATGCCACCCTTCACGTGTGCCCTTTGAAGTCCACTTCCCGGCTTGCCCTTAGAGTCCTCCTCCCTTGGCTCTTGTCCCTTGACTCAGCTGACTCTTCACCAGCAGCCTTAACTATTGCCTTCGCGCCCTCTTCGTCTTCGGCCCTCGTCCCTCGGATGCACACAAGCCTCCAGCTTTTCTCCATGCCATCCTTCACATACGCCTCAAAATCCATGCCCCTCGGCTCATCATCCCTGTTATCCAAGGTCCCTCGAGTGCATACAAGCCTCCAGCATGCCTCCATGCCACCCTTCACCGTACCGAAGCCGTCCAGCCAAGTCAATATGTGTAACCTGCACATCCTGCACACTCAAATACACATATTAAATCACAAGGGAAAACATAACTTAAACCCTTTGCCCAAACATCAAAACTCATAGTCACTCCGGACCATAGATTGCCTCAATAATCTCTCCCTTTTTGATGTTTGGCAATACGTTTAAGTTAGAGAAAACAAATAGTAATAAATAGCAATAACAATGCTAAACAAACAATTGGACTTACGTTGCCAAGGCTCCACCTTGGACTTACACCGCTAATGCATATGCAAATGCAAACAATCATGGATCCTATCTCAAGGCATCCCACACCTAACCTTCCAAGTTAAGACTTTTCACAAAACCCAGGCTTTTCAAAGCTTCTCCGAAACTCCCCCTACATTGGACTTACAAAGGTTTTTTAAGAACCTCTCCAAGGTTCCCCTTACGTCAAGAATGGAGAAATTATGCTCCTCCTTTTTGATAGCTCCCCCTAAACCTAAGGTTTCTTGCAAAGGCGTGTTTGGTTTCCCACTTAAACCCAACACTTCTCCCCCTTTGCCTAACATCAAAAAGACTCCAACAATATCCCAATTATTGGATCTTTTAATCCCCAATAATCCTAAACACAACGTACTAGCCCCTCATACACTTGTTTTATATCATTTGGACACAAATCAGCTGTTGGATACCCAATCCAGCCCTGACCAGTCGACTGCCCTGGGGGGCAATCGACTGATACTCTGAAAATCAATTTTTTTGCATTTCTGACTCCAAATTCAGAAATGCATAACTAATTCCATAAATCTCTAAAAATTCTCAAATTTTGTGGAGAAGTTTGTCGTACCCATACCTACTTGGGAGAAATGCATTCAACAATGTATCTATCACCATTCCCAAGTTTGACACAAAACCCAAATTTCCTATGAAAATTAAGGCAAACAAGAGGCAACCTCCCCCTTAATCTATGTCTTCTCCCAATTTTCAATTTACCAAGGTTAAGTTCTACCCAACTTAACACCATAACACCAAGGTTAAGTTATACCCCAAACTTAACATCACACATTCTTTTGTCAAGTAAATCCTAACTTAACAACCCAAGTTTTCTACCCTAGAACCCTCTAGAAAATCCTAGAAACCCTGAAAAAAATCTAAAAATTTGCAAACACATTTTTAGGATATATCCTATCATAGAAAAATATGGTTTCATGAAGATTATCAAATGTATTTGACTTTTGGTACATCCTCTAATTTCCTCAAAAATGATCATTTCGTACCAACTTTTAAATCTATCTATAATTCCATGTGTTTGCTAAGGCTTACCATTATAATATAACACATGGAATTGTCCTCAACTATCCCTTTTTTATCTCTTAATCCTAGATACATATGGGAAACCTATCAATCTTTCTTGATTTTCAAGATATCAATAACACCTTATTTCATTAAATCATAGGGTAACACTTCATTCGAGGAATATGAAATCATAATCAAGGATTTTAATCCAAAGCTATATCCTATCATTCAATTTTACAATTTCTTACTATCCAATATGCCTTTTATTCTCAATCCTATGGATCAGTCGACTGCCCCCAGGGTAGTCGACTGACAAAATAAACAGAATATTTTCAGTGTCGAATTCTACCTGGATCAATCGACTGCCTCCAAGTCAGTCGACTGATACTTGAATTTCAGTTTTCAGTCTAAATTTAGAAATGCCTAATAGTTCCACAAATCTCCAAAAAAACTGAAATTTCGTGGAGAGATTTGTGGACCATATATCTACTTGGGAAAAATATGTTTCCAAACAAATGTACTCCGGATCTCAAGATTGGCATGAATCTCAACCCTTTCTAAATTGTATCATTTAAACTTCTCCCAAAAGTCCTAATTTTGACTTCTCCTTGATATATCTTCTCATACCTGACCATAATACATTTCTAGTACTTAGTTATATGACATTTATACATTAAACCCTAATTTTCATCAATTATAATCATATTTTCACCTTTTTCTCCAAAATTCTCCTTTTAATTTGTCAATTTCCTAGGATTAAGACTTACCCTAGTCTTCCAAACCCTTTGGCACATTTCCTAGTCCACCTAACTTTCTAAAAGAACCATCTCTTAAGATCCACTTACCATGGATCCCAAAGGCTCCTTGATAACTTTCATTTTGTTGATTAAATTAGGCCCTCAAATCCATGTTTTGATCCACTTTCATATGCTTAAGTTTGCATTTGTATTAGGTTTTATGGATTGTCTCCATTTTAGCTTAAGATTAATTCTTTCTATATTTAAGATGTTTTGGCACTAAAATTTAATATCATTTTGTATGTTTCAAATGATCATGTACCTGATCATATTGGGTCAAACTTGGGTTAGAATTGGATTCGGATCAAAGGGATCAAGTATCGGATTAACATGGGTCGTCCATTCAAGAGAACGGTTAGATCTAAGCCATCCTCCAACTTCTGGTCGATCCAAGCTCAAGATAGACTTAATCAAGTTCATGGATCAATATCTGAATGTTTGGGCCAGATCAGAGTTAATTCAACCGTTGGATCAAGCACTAGAGGATCTAGACCATCCAAGCTAGAGAAGAGAAGATCTGAGCCATCCGCTTCAGATCTGAGTGATCCAAGTTAAGGACAAGTAGATCAGAGCCATTGATCAAGATCTAGGAACTTTGGTTCAGATCTGACTTGATCTAACCGTTGGATGAGATCAGAGCAATCACAGCCGTCCAAATTCAAAGGCAATTGGTTAAAACAGAAATTCCCTCCGCTGGCTGGGGTCGTCGCGTGTCGCAGCTACTGTTCTTCGTGTTCTTCCCATTCTCTGCGTCTTCTTCTGTTTCTTCATCCGATCGCGCGGCTAACAGTAGAGGAAGCTTTGATTCAAGTTCTCAGAGCACTGAAATCGATTTCTCGAGCGGATTGTGTTTGTTTCTCGTCGCTGCAAGTTCCTGCGGAGAGGGTTTCGCCAAAGCGCACACTTCATCCAATCGACTCCCGTTTGTCCATCTTCATCACGCAGAGCTGTCGAAGCATTCAGAAGGGTCTTCTGAAGGTCTTCGAAGGATTCTGGACCACACCCGCAACCCAATTCATCAATCAAGAGAAGTTCGGATCGAGGTTTCAGCTTCGCCAGTGAACCTGCGCAATTCGTCTGTAAGTAATCGGCTTCAGATGATCTGTGAGCTAGAGGGTTTCTAGTTGAATTTTGAGTGGTAGAAAGATAGATCTTGAGTTAGAGAATTGAATTTGTTGTTTAGTTTTAAATCTCGCATTCGTTTCTGAATTCTATTCTTCGTAGTTGATTCTGTATCTGCCTACTTTCAGACACTGATCGGTTTGTCGACCGACCCAAACATCACCTAATCGGTCATTCAGATCGATCAGGCTTGCATCCGATCGGTCTGTCGACCGATCAAGCAGAGCATTGTTCCTTTAATTTCTGTTTCCGTAGTAATCCTGTTACAACTTGAATTGTTGCTGTTTGGTTGCTCATTTGAAGCTTTATTGCTCTTTTAATCAGCTTGTGCATTTTTAATTCCATAGTGTCAAATTGAAGTGCTTAGTTCTAAATTAGCGTTAAGTTAGTTTCTGTGATTAGTGTTAAATAGGTTGCTGCTTAGCTAGTTCATTTAATTACTGCTCTTTCGTTTCTATTTGCAACATAAAACCCCAATCTTATTTGAAACCCCAAAAACAACATCGAACGACAATTCCAAGCTTGAATCAAACATCCTAGACTAGTCTTTGGAAAAATACGACCTGAGGCCCCTATTCTACATTTAATCTTGCTAGCAAGGGTTTTCAATTATAAATTCTAAATTTGAGGTTCACTTGTGACACCTATTCGAGTCCCATCACTCTTAGAGCTCCCCCTTGACTCTTAGCCTTAGCCACCTCTCTAGGTGACTCAATCCATACTAGACCACACCGGTGTGCCCCGGTGATTCTTGGCCTACAAAATGAACTCTCTTAACCTTAGACATCTTATCTTTGGTTAAGTCATTTTCTTTCCCTTTGAATGGCACCCCTTGCTAGTTTTGGACTTCTCCTTCTTGCCATAATTATATGTTTCCCCAGCATATTTCTTTCCCTTGGCATTGGAGACCTTAGACCGGTATCCCAACCCCGATCTATCATAGTTGAGTTTTAAACACCCAACACCATGTCTAAACCCTTAGATCCAATCATGAATCTTTCCAGGGTCTTTTCCAATTTATCAAGTCTTGCCTCAAAGCTTGATTTTTCCTTTCCAAACCTTTAACTCTAGAATCCACATGTCCACTTTGGACATTCCTAGACCTACCCACTTTTCTAGGCAATGTCTCCCCTTCTTGGGATTAATGCCTTGATCCTTAGGTCCTAAGGTCTTGGATTTTTCATGATGCATGACATTTCTAGGGTTTTGATCTATCTTGTTAATCTATTTCTATCATGATATCTAAATCCAAAATTATGCACAATCAAACATTTTTCATGAATTTTAGCATGCATGGAGGAACTTGAATTTGAATTATATTTTAATTTAAAGTTAGGGATTACCTCCCTTACTCTTGTAGTTCCTCCTTGTTGTGAGCTTCTCTTCTTCTTTTCCTCCTTCTCCCATCTTCTTAATTGTTCCATTTTCTTTAGCTCTCCTTTTCTAGGACATTTAGTGTGATAATGTCCTAACTCTCCACATGTAAAGCATCCAATTTTCTTTTTCCTCTCTTGGGATTCTCCATTCCTACAACCCATGTTAGAATTTAAATGAATTGAGATGGGTTTAGGGTTTACCTCCTTTTTCTTACCATTTGGACACTTGTCCTTGTAGTGTCCCTTTTCATTGCACCCAAAGCATATGATGTGGTCCTTTTAATTTGCTTTGGTGGAGGTTGGAGCTTCTTCTTGTTCTTGTATAAATGAGGGTCTCTCCTCCCCCTCAATCCTTGAGGTGGTGACCTCTTCTTCCTCCCTTGATGAGGTGGATGATCTTTTACTTAATTCTTCCACTTCATTGATGATGTTGATAATTTTTTTTCTTTTTCTTCTTCTTGGACCATTTTGCTTGTCTCTTCAGGCTCTTGAGCTTGTGTAGGGTTTTTAATGGAATTCTCCTATCTTGTTCCATATTCATATGCATTTTCATATTTACCTACACCACTCAAAACATTGTTAGGCAAAATATTAACTAATGTATCAATTACCTTCTTATTTGCCCTAGATTGATTTTGTTGCTCTTGATTCCAATATCTAGGGCGAAGCTTCTTCCCATGCTTATCCTTTGAAATTTCGAATGGCTCTTCAAGCGCAATCCTAAGGTCCCACTCCATTCCGAACCATGTTTCTATCCTTGTCTTCCAATATCGAAATCTTCATGGTCGTAGGGAGGTGGAATGTAGATGTCATCCCCAAACTTATCTTTCATCATTTTTCCTCTAGCTTTCTTTGCTCCCTCGGCGATTAGTCCAATGAGAGCGGTCCTTCGCTCTGATACCACTTGTTGGATCGATGCCAGTTGCTAGGGGGGTGAATAGCACTTTCTCGGTTTGTTCTTCCTACAATAGTTAGTTCGCAAGCGGAATATACTAAAAGAAAACTAACCAATGCTAACAATACCTATTTACGTGGTTCGGAGATAAAGACTCCTACTCCACGATAGTCCGTGAGGTGGACGTACGATCCCTCGATCCTTCGGCGGATCACTCCCCGGATGCCCTCCGACTACCTCGCGTAGCTCCTTGTGGGTGGAGAAACCTCGCCACAACCTTGAGTACACCTCTGAGCTCTAGAGACTACTAACAAGCCTTAACCAAGCTTGTTTCGTCAAGAGCTCCCAGCCCAAACCGAGTTCTCTTTAAATAGAACTCAAGTTGAAACTCACGCTGGCAGTCGACTGCTCCCAGGGTAGTCGACTGCCGCCACTCAGATTCGACCGTTGACAGCCCCAACGTTCAAATTCTGGCTACTCACCAGTCGACTGCTCCCAGAGCAGTCGACTAGTCCAGGGTCAGAAACCTTCTGTGAGTTTCTGTGTTCGCTGACAGTCGACTGTTATATTCCCAGTCGACTGCGCAGCTTACAAACACACTCTTACTCACTCCGACGACCCTCCTCCACACGTGCCTTCAGGTACACTCCCTTGGCTTGCCCCTTGAAGTCCTCTTCCACCGGCTATCATCCCTCGGATGCGCATGCAAGTCCTCGACTTGCCTCAATGCCACCCTTTATGTGTGCCCTTTGAAGTCCACTTCCCGGCTTGCCATTGGAGTCCTCCTCCCTCGGCTCTTGTCCCTTGACTCAGCTGACTCTTCACCATCAGCCTTGATTATTGCCTTCGCGCCCTCTTCGTCTTCGTCCCTCGTCCCTCGGATGCACACAAATCTCCAGCTTGTCTTCATGCCATCCTTCACATACGCCTCAAAGTCTGTGCCCCTCGGCTCATCATCCCTGCTATCCAAGGTCCCTCGGGTGTACACAAGCCTCCAGCTTGCCTCCATGCCACCCTTCACCGTACCGAAGTCGTCCAACCAAGTCAATATGTGTAACCTGCACATCCTGCACACTCAAATACACATATTAGATCACAAGAGAAAACATAACTTAAACCCTTTGCCCAAACATCAAAACTCATGATCACTTCCGGACCATAGATTGCCTCAATATTCCAAAGTCAACTCTCGAGTTAACTTTCTTCGGATATTCTTCAAACTCCGATCGCATAGGTGATTTTTGACCGTCTAAAGTTGAGCTCACCCGAACCTAACTCCGATCTTCTCCTCAAGCAGACTTTCTCACCGACTTCTCGTCCCTCAGACGTTGTGTGCATCCTTCTCGTCCACCGGTGTACTCTCCTGTAACTTCTCAATTCTCAGATGCACCGAGTCTGTTGATTCCTTTCCCATGTCATCTTTTTAGCTGGTCACATTTTTCACTCAACTTCTTGTACTCTTAAGCTCCTGTACACTTAGACATAAGGAATCAAATGCCAACAAGATATAACTTGACTCGATTAATTATATCAAAACTTACCGTACTTACAATATCTACCGTCAACATCCATAACTTTTCCATCGAACTCCTTCGTCCATCGGCAACAACCTCTCCATTAGATTTGGACGAAACTGAGTTGGGGATTGTCATTGTCGGAAAGTATACGAAACCTCATCATCCTTCTCCTTCGATTAGCCCTCAACAGATTCCATTCCTTATCTGAAGCGTCCTACTATAGTTCTACTGTAGCTCTTAGTACTCTGATCAGATTTCATCCGAATCTCATAGCCGCCAATTGCCACTTGGGCTTATCCCTTTATTGTGTTCACGTGTCGGTTAATCTTTTGATGCATTGGTTTGATTCGTTCCATGGTTGATTGTTTCTATGAGTTCATGTTGATTGATGAATTTGTAATTGTGTCGAGTTCCATGTTTAGGATTCCATCTATTTGATTTGAATCGGTTGACACCTACTAAGTGTTTGATTAAATTACCCTTTCATTCCCTTTGATTTGGTTAATGCAATTTAGATGTTAAAAATTTTGCATTATTAATCCGTTTATAGTTGCTCGTTATGTTTCTATTTTGTTCAATCATTGAATGCCTGTAGTTTAGTTTGGAATAGTTTTCTTATTGTTCATTTCAAATTGCTTCATACTTAAGCATAGTTTCCTTCATGCTAGTGATTTTTGTTACACATTTCAATTCGATTGCAAGTAGGGAGATTAGATTAGATGCATTATTATGTGTTTACTTTAATTTATTGCAATTATAATTTAAGTTATACTAGGTTGTCTTTCAATTATTAAACATAGAGTTAAATCAAATCCAAACTCCATTTTTAAATAAATTGATCCTGACATTTATCATGCATCGTCTACATTCCTTGTGAGAGACGATCCGAGTTACTCTATACTATATCAGTATAGAGTTCAGTATTCATTTTAATTATAATCGTGCAGATACACAGTCTATCAATCCTCTCCCCTTCCTCTCCTCTCTTAGCGAGGGCTTCATAGTGAGGTTTCACTTTGGACGGAGCGAGGTCGCGAGGTTGGGTGTGACCTCAATAGCATGCCCCCTCATTGAAAATTCTGACTACACTAGCTCTACTAGAAAAAGTGAATCAATCTTGTTAGATCATTAAAACTCTTTTTAGTGATATTTTTCTAGTCTATACAAAAATTGACTGTTTGACATGGAGATTACAATATCTGACGCCTAACTACCTATGCTGACAAAGCAATGACCTCTTTGGGAATACTTGATTACTTTCATCTCGGGCTTGTGTAATTAAGCATCTATGAGATGCCTCATAGTTATGTCCATTCTTTCTATGTGCTAATCACAACATCTAAATTAGTAGTCCTGATGATTTATCTCCTCCGTATTGATCCTGAAACGAATTGACGGGGACATTGGTGTAGAAATTGAAAAGAGGTAAAAATAGCCGTCATGATAAATCCAAAAATATAATACAAAGTCTTATATAGACGGGTCAAGAAATCCTAAACTAAAAAAGGAAGAGACCAAAATACCCTAAAAGTTATAAACAAATAATTCTAATAAAATATATACAATCTAACATCCCTTCAAACTCACGATGCTACAGCTAGAAGCATTGAGAGTTTGTCAAACAAAAACTTGAAGCACGAAGCGGAATGAGCCTTGGTAAACATATCAGCTATTTGTAGCGAGGAAGGAATAAAAGGCAATGTGATAGTGTCAAACTATAGATGATGACAAGTAAAATGACAATCAATCTCAATATACTTTATTCTCTCATGGAAAACTATATTGCGCGCAATCTGAATGACACTCTAATTGTCACGATGAAAAGCAGTAGGTTGCTGAAGAAAAATTCTTATATTTGCAAGCACTAACGTAGCTAAACAATCTCTCAAGTGGTGATAGTTATGACACGATACTCAGCTTTCGATGGTGTAGATGGTGCAATAATCCTTTTATCAACTTGAAGCTTGAGGCAAATCTCCTCTGCTAGTAGTTCATGTACTATTGAATTTACTGAAGGAAGAGGATTACGATGCAATATTATTCCACGTAATCCTTCAAAATCATCACAAAGAGCCATCAAGAATTGAACCATACGTCGTTCTTCTCTACAAGTGATATAAGCGGGGAATACTCATAATTTTGATAATTTTGTGAGTGCCAACTGATCTCATAGTTTGGACATGGTAGAATAAAAGTCTTGGATACCCATATCTTACTGTCAAAGTGCGTGGATATCTACTTCCAATTGATATTGTTTGATAAAGTTAGACTGCGTGTATAACCTTACCAGATGATCACAAACCTCTTTGGTAGTTTCATATTTGGCCAATTGAGCACCAATAAAGTGTTTAACAGAATTATTGATCCACGTAATAATCTTCGCATTATCGACCTCATAAATATCCAACAACTTTGCATAATCAATAATATTGTTATCCGTAGGTTTAACTCGCACGACTGAAATATATCCCCACATAAATTTTCTCCGTAAAAAATTCTTCATAACATATCCCAAATACGAATAATTTTTTCCATCCAATTGAACACTAATCAATTGAAACAAATCATCCGTACACCCACTCATGGTAACAGAATAAATAATGCTCACGAATAACCAAATAGTGAAAAAAATTGATGGGAGAACAAAAGAGATCCAATCAATGCTCATAATGAAAAAGTGTACGAATGTACCAAAAAAAATTTTTTTGGGCTTCACCCCAAACGTACCCCTAGCGGGGCCGCACTACCCTCTGTACCCCTAGCGAACTCGTCGTGGAGTTCAATCCACCAAAATTGTGGATCGAATTAACAACTCTTCAATTGAACTATCAAAATCATAAAGAAGAAGACTCTGATACCGTGTATAAATTAAAAAGAAAAAAAATAACCATCTTAATAAATCCAAAAATATTTAAAGGAAAATAAAATACAAAATCTTATATAGATGAGTTAAGAAACTTAAAATATAAAATTGAAAAGGAAAAAATTAAAATATTTTAAAAATTATAAATAAATAATTATAATAAAATATATATAATCTAACAATTGTGATAAATAAATCGTGTTTTGCCAATGTAATTTCCTCAAAACTGGACAATGACAATGTCTACGTCCAAATTAAATTAATTAGCTGTGTTGTTTACCGAGAAGAAAAATCAATGATAGTGCAATAATTCAGAAGGGAACAAGGAGCAACGTTGGTGTCGTTAGGCCCACAAACCTGAAGCCTGAACGAGCATGGAATTGAAGCAAGGTGTCATTTCCTTGAACAATTGCCATGTCTATGAGTAAGGTGATCAATAATGCAAAACATGGGAGATGGATCGACAGGCAGATCATTGCATTAATGGTCGTTTGTGGACTGAGGATTTAGTTTGGCCCCTACCTACATGACCAAAACCAGGTCAAGTTCATGAAGGCAGTAATAAATACGCTATGGCTGCATCCATTCAAAAGTCATTGTACGGGATAGATGGATGGCCTTATCTAAAATTTGAGTCCAGTCAATCTGCTCAATGATAAATCAATGGCTCCAACCGATAGAGTTAGTTACGGTGTGGCATAGACCTTGCCCTTTTGATTTTCGAGATTTTTTTTAATAATCAACTTATCATTCGTTGTATCATGGATATCAATTTAATTATATTCATCGTTGAATTATCTCTTCGGATTTGATACATTCTTTCAGCTAAATCTATCCCTAAGGATAAAAGTTCTAAGATGAGCGAAGGTGAATCTTCTTTTCTTAAGATGATATTATCCTACCCAATACTTACGTTTTATCAGCAGTCATCATCTTCTGAGATACAATATACAACTACATTAGAGAAGAAAGGGAGAGAGAATAGTGATAAAAATTTATAATTAGAAATTCACTTAAATATTGAGTGAGTAGATGGAAAAAAAGAAGGATGAAAGATTACTCTCCAAAGATGAAGAGCACTCTTAAGTAATGAAAATATATGAGATCTGTCTTTTAATTAATTAATCAAATTTTATAAATCAATTAATTAATTAATTGTTCAATTTAATTAATTAAATGATGACTTAATATTACAGCCCTGAATTGAGTAATTTTTTATTAATCATTTAATTAATTAATATATCTATTAATGAATCCTCATTTATTATTTAATTATTTTCTTTTAAATTTTGAAAAATAATTCTAATTTCACATCCCTAATAGTTTCATGCGGATTAACATTCACATATATTCAAGCTCGTGTGTGAGTTAAAACCTTTATCTAATCATATCGAATCAATTCTTCATTGCTAAAATAATCTTGGATATTAATTTTTCATTAACTTGAGTAATTAATTTATGGCAATAGTCATCCTATCCCTATTGAATTTATTGGTTTTGAAAACTAATTTTTCAATAATCTCCGATATAAATGAAAATTTGGAAAAATTTCAAGTCTCAAACAATAGTTTCAATCGGGAGAGGTAGTTTGCCTTAAATTAATCTTCTGTAGTGGAATAGAATCGAATTTATTTGACTGTCCAATAAACTATGTCTAAAATTGTCCAACCAATGATGTAAACTAAGACAATCATAATTACCCACACAATCCCTAGACTTCTGATATTTCTCTATCTATTCGTTTTTGTTGGATCGAGAAAGCATGATAGGGGGGGGGGAGGTGAATATCGTGAAAATTTTTCGGATAAAACTTAAGAAAAGGTACACAGCGGAATTAAAATCAAACACGAGGAACATAAGTATTTTTACTTGGTTCGGAGTCGCGGTCGGCTCTTACTCCAAGGCCCACGGTCCTTGACCATTTACTGCGGACAATTCTATAGTAGCACAAGGATTTACAGAATTTTGGTACAATAGTAGTGCAGTAATTAAACAAGTACACTTTTCGTTACGGACGCCCGGTGTGGATCGTACTTCTGAGCAGAGGGTCGTCGTCGGCGCTAGAATGTCGAGAACGGAGTTTGCCGGAGCAGAGCGCTTGAACGAAAAGCTTAGAGGCGTTGGAAAATTCTTGTTTTGAAGCCTTGGGGTCGAGCCCCTTTTATAGTACTCCTAGGGGCACCTGGGACGTCGGGGGCACCTGACACGTGCCTTCGGATCCGAGAACCTCTATCCGAAGCTTGGTCAGCGCTTATCCCCTTCGAATCGGCTCCTGGAGCTGACTGGGGCGCTCGGGACCTTCCGGGCGCCTAGGTTGACTGGTCCGCTGACTTCGTGGCTGATTTTGCTTCGACTCATCTTTGGCTTTGACCTTGGGCGCCCGGGACCTCCCAGGCGCCTAGCCCAGTGTTATTTTGAAGCGATTCTTGCTTAACTGCTTGTTTGGCTTTGACCTTGGGCGCCCGGGACCTCCCAGGCGCCTAGCCCAGTGTTATTTCGAAGCGATTCTTGCTTAACTGCTTGTTTGGCTTTGACCTTGGGCGCCCGGGACCTCCCGGGCGCCTAGCCCAACTGTCTGCCCCTCTCCTTTGGGGCGTTCTGAGCTGCAGAAACACACTCCTTCGGTCTCTGCATTCAAGGTTAGTACCAACACAAACAAGGCAAGAATATTAGTTAGTTTTTACAGCCGTAGCTGTCTTGGTTCTGACTTTGGGTCTCCTAAATGAAACCCTAGGTCGAACCGACGCCTACTGTTCCCTCGACGGAGAACGCGTCCTCACCTACTCCTCTCAGGAGAGTTTATCTTTTGCCAACCGGCTCCTCCGGTTGGACTTTTGCCCGATGCACCTGACCAGGTCTTCGTGCCCAGTCCTCAACCAGGACTTCGTGCCCACCTTCCTAGCAGGTCTTCGGTGCCCAGCCCCTTGCCAGGACTTCGTGCCCAGTCCTCGACCAGGACTTTGTGCCTACCTTCCGAGCAGGTCTTTGGTGGCCAGCCCCTTGCCAGGACTTCGTGCCTAATGTGCCTAGGACTTCTTTCCTGCACACTTAGTAAACACATTAGATAACAATAACATCTTAACTCTTGAACCCTTTGCCATTATCAAAACCTAGGTTTGACTTGGGTGCGACCTGCACCAACAATCTCCCCCTTTTTGATTTATGACAACCCGGTTCAAAAAGTTAAGCTTAAACAACAGATAAGTAAGTAACTTAAATTTCCTCCTCCTGGAAGAAATCTCCCCCTAAGTTTTTCAAAAGTCCGTGGGGTTTTTGAAAAAAAATTCTAAGTCTTAAAGTGAAGCGTTTTTCAAGTTTTCAACACTTAGAAAATTCTCAAGAAAATGTTTTTAAGTTTGAAACCATTTTCAAAATATTTTGAGTTGGAAAATTTTCAGGGGAATTTGAATTTTACACTTAGAAAATTTTCGACCAACCAAAGATTTAGAATAAGTACTTGGAATAAATTTTTGAAAGCAAGTGATTTTGAAAGTATAAATACTTAGAGAATTTTTTTAACAGTTTAAGAAAGCAATTTAAGTACTTAGAAAATTTTCTAACAGTTTAAGAAAGCAGTCTAAGTACTTAGAAGATTTTCTAACAGTTTAAGAAAGCAGTTTAAGTACTTAAAAAATTTTCTAACAGTTTAAGAAAGCAGTTTAAGTACTTAAAAGATTTTGCTAACAGTTTAAGAAAGCATTTTAAGTACTTAAATACTTTGAAAGCATTTTTCAGGTACTAAACGTTTTTGGAAAAAGATTTAATTTTGGAGAAAAAGTTTAAAAATTTTGAAAATTTTGAGCCTTTTCTCTCCTCTCCAATCTCTCCCCCTTTGCCATATATCAAAAAAAATATAGCAAAACATAGCATCGAAATTGAGTAATCAAGGCAAAATGCTGTACTGAATCAATTCTAAATTTAAACTAGACCAAATCAATTTGAATTTCTACTTTCAGGTCCTGTCTAACCCAATTTGCTACTTACTAATTGTTATAAACAGTAGCTTTCGCTAGGGTTAGTCAAGTTAAGTGTAACGACCCAGAAAATTCTCTTAATATTTTCTTAAAATATTGAGCATGTCTAGATAATTTTCCGAGGGACCTAGAAATATTAATACAAAAGGTGGCCTAGAAATCCATATTTTCTCATTTAAATTGAGAAAACTAAGTACTAATGGGTCTTATATGGGCTTTTTAGTACCATAATTATTGGAGAATTTTAGGGAAAAATTAATATAAATATAAAGGGGTTTTAATGAGAAATATTAACATAATTATGGGGGAATTTTTAGAGGATTTTCGGAATTTTGGGAAAACTCATAGGAAAATAAAATAAAAATAAGGTGCATGGACCAAGGATTGAACCTTGGACCTCTTGTACAACCATGCATGCTCTAACCAACTCACCTAGTAAGGGAATGTTATGAGGAAATGAAGTGGATATTGGTTAAGGCTTAGAACAAGATGAAGGGTCATGGAGAGACTCTTCATTTACCTCCTTAATGGGTTATAAAGAGGGGGGTTTGGGAGTTACCTTCTTCCTTCCATCAATTGCATTTCCTCTCCTCCTCCTTCCTCATCCTAGCCGAAACCTCAAGGAGAGGTTCTCCCTTGGAAAAGCTCCACAAGAAGGTCTCATCACCAAGATCTAAGGGTTTTCCAAGGATATAAAGGCAAGGGGGTTCAAGTGTCCAAAGGATTTGCAATCTTCTTCTCTTTTAAGGTTTAAAAATCAAGATCAACCAAGGTAAGACTCCCTCACCTGTGGTATAATAGTTCCTTATGTTTTTAGCATGATATATTGGTTGGTTTTGGGATTTGATGTTGAAAGAAAGAAAACCAAGAACCCTAGTCCTATGGGTTTCGGCCACTAGGATTTTAGGGTCCATGATAATGCTAAAAATCTTCCTAATATTGTCTAATATACTCTCATGATGTTTAGAGATTAAATATAATTTTTGAGAATTTTTGGGGTACCCTAGGATCCCCTAAGGTTTCGGCCAACTTCAAGAACCCATGGGTAGGGTTGGGTCTAAAACTTCAAGTATGTGTTTTATGTATTCTCATGATATAAGGGAGATGGAGGATGATTATGTGAATTTTTACATGGCCTAGAGACCCTATAAGTTTCGGCCAAGATTGCTAATAGGGTAAAAAGTTAGGACTTATTTCAAGTAAGGGCCCCAATGGCCCTATGGTAAGGTATGGTTGGTGTTTAATGATTGATCGGGGATTTTAATGAAATTTTTCCATGCCCCCATGGCCTTACATGTTTCGGCCAGCCCTAGGAAGGAGGGCTAAAGGTTAGGGTTAACCCTAATCATGGGCCCCAATGGCTTCTTATGGTCTCATAGATGATGTATGGTTGTTCTTTTACCTTATGCTATCTTACATGTTTATGGAATTGATGGAACTCCTCCCTATAGATTTCGGCCAAGCCATGTATCTAGGGTTTGGGGTGGAGTTAAGGTTCAAAGAATGATGGTTTATGCTTATCATGAAGTATATATATATATATATAGGTCCAAGCATGTGGTAGAACTCATGTTACCTATAACCCTAACTTTAAGCACCATGTTTTATGTTGTATATTATGATTTGGATGCCATGCTTAATAGGGTTTATTATGAATGTCTTATGTTTATGCCATGTATTTGGATGGTAGGTAGAATGTTATGGGAAACCTACTTATGCATGCTTGAGATGGATACCATGCTTAGGCAAGAAATGCAATGCTTACCTTATGTATCAGGATCATGCAAGCTCTATGAAGTAGGATAAATGTCTATGAAAACGTGTCATGTTCAATGATTATAATGCAATGCTTACCTCATATGCCATGCTCATGCAAGCCCTAGGAATAAGAATGATGTTTAGGTATGCATGCCATGTTTTATGTATGAAGATGTATGCCATGTTTTACGAATGATGATGCATGTCATGTTTTATGAATGATGATGCATGCCATGTTTTATGAAAGAAGATGCATGCCATGTTTATGAATGAAAGATGATGCTTATGTCTTTAAGGCATAAATATGCTAAACGGCACGGTCGATGGTCGACGGTACGACGGTCGAGAGGACCGGTAAATGGGCCGGTAGACGGGCCGAGCCGTAACAAGTTATGCTATGTTAAATATGCCATGAATGTCTCATGAATGATAAAGCATGTAAAATATTTTACTTTATGAATGGGCTTGTACCGGACCGAAGTATGGGTCCAAGGGATGGGCACCTTAAGAACGCTCCGGTTCTGGACAACCGACTATGCTGTCTACGGTTCTGGCACTACCGAAGTTGTGCAACAGGGATGAGCACCTTAAGAACGCCTCGGTTCGGGGACTACCGACTATGCTGCCCTTACCCTAGTAGGTCGAGGCTAGCTACCTCGTATTCACTTAGGGATGCGCGCTTATGATGTATGTATGTGGTATAAGCCAGGACCCCAATGATATGATGATTATGTTTAAGCATTTAAAAGTATGTTTTTAAAAGTTAAGCATCCTTATGTATATGCATTCCACTCATGCATTCATTCATGTTATGCATTATGCTATGCTGATAAGATTTTTATGTTTACGCTTCATGTTAAGAAATATGCATGAGAGTAAATGATCTATGTCATGATTATGTTAAGAGGATGCTCATATGCTATGATAGGAAGTATGCCTATGTTTATGCCATACCGGTGGGTTTACACCTTATTGATATGTTTATACCATGTATTATGCCATGCTAGGAATGTTTACGATGTTATGTCTATACCATGTATTATGCCATGCTAGGAATGTTTATGATGTTATGTCTATACCATGTATTATGCCATGCTAGGAATGTTTATGATGTTATGTCTATACCATGTATTATGTCATGCTAGGAATGTTTATTATGTTATGTTTATACCATGTATTATGCCATGCTAGGAATGTTTATTATGTTATGTTTATACCATGTATTATGTCATGCTAGAAATGTTTATTATGTTATGTTTATACCATGTATTATGCCATGCTAGGAATGTTTATTATGCTATGTTTATACCATGTATTATGCCATGCTTAGAATGTTTACTATGTTTACGTTTATGCCATGTCTCATGCCATGATAGGAATGTTCACTTATGTTTATGATCATGCCATGTCAAGTATATGATAAGTGATTCAAGTTGTTATGTTCTAAGTAGAGCACCAAGTATGTTAATGTTTCATGTGCTCATTATGAGATGATGAATGGTTTTTGTGAGTAGGAAAGAGTCTTACTAAGCCTGTGTGCTTATAGTCTTATTTCCTTATACCGCAGATCATTCACGGGGACAATGAGGAAGCAGCAGGAGGGCAAGAAATCATGTGTGTGGTAGTGACTTGGCCCAGGAATCCATGTGTTTATCATTTATGCTAGAACCTTACTTTGGTCACTTATATGCTTGAATGCTTGAATAATGACTTATGGAACTCTATGATGCGATGTTAAGTATGACATGATATGATGTTTAAGTATGAAGGCAATATGCCGAGTTTCCATGTCATTATGATAAGAATGGTAGTAGGGCATGTATGTATAAGTCTAAAAGTCTTATTCCGCTGCCTTATGATGTCTACATGCCCTAAGTATGTTAACGTAACGCCGCTTAAGAAAAAAAAAAAGCGGGCGTTACATTAAGTGATCTGATCAAGTTAGATTTTCTAAGCTTGACACTTAACCTGATTACTGTTCAGTTGGTATTTAGTGCCCCAATTACTGCAGATGCACTGACTTAAAGCATCTTGAATTAAGGCAAAGACCTAAGCATCTCAACGCATTCTAGGTTATAAATCAAAAGTACCTTAAGGTGTTTGTGAGATGCTGGCTTCTAGATCTATAGGTGCATGCAGTTCTAGGGTTAGGGCCTAGGCTAAGTCCATTTGCGAAAAAGCCCTAGTTTTGAAGGGGGTAATTTTATAAAAAAAACTAAGTCGGAACAATCATTTTAAATAACATAATAAAAATTAAGAAATGATTTTGCAGCAAATAAAACAGTTTTTGAAAAATATAATTAGAGTAGTCCTATTCTTCCAAGCATAACCCTAACTGCCTTCTTAGTGAGCTGAACTTAGACTCAGGTAGGGGTTTGGTGAATATGTCAGCTAAGTTAGATTTCGAGTCTACATGCTTAAGGACTATCTCACCCCTGGCTACATGATCTCTTACGAAGTGGTGTTTGACTTCTATGTGTTTAGTTCTTGAGTGTTGAATTGGATTCTTAGTTAGATTAATTGAACTTATATTATCAATGTAGACCTGGGTTTGGGTGTAGTCAAGCTGGAAGTCTTTAAGAGTGTGCATCATCCATAAGAGTTGTGATACACACTCTCCTAAAGCAACATACTCAGCTTCAGTTGTTGATAGAGCTACACAGTGTTGCTTTCTGCTACACCAACTTACTAGACTATTTTCTAAAAGTTGGCAGCTTTCACTTGTACTCTTTCTATCTAGTTTACACCCAGCATAGTTAGAATTCGTGTATCCTGACAGGTCAAAAGTTGAGGTCCTAGGATACCAAATCCCTACATTTAGGGTGCCCTTGATGTATCTAACTATTCTTTTTAGGGCTGCTAAGTGCGTTTCCTTAGTACAGGTTTGGTATCTAGTTATCAATCACGTTACCTTATAGGTTTTTGTGAGACAGGTTTTAGAAAGAAAATTTTATTTTGAAAAGACCATGATTAATTTTGAAAAGTTAAATTAATTTTAAAAACAATTTGTTTTAAATTTATTTTGTAAAAGAAATTATTGAATCTAAGATTAATTGAAATTTGTGTTAGATTTAAATTTGACATAGAGTAAATTGAATATGAATTTCAAAAATTGGCTTCCAGGTCTTGGCGAGGCACAAGGCCTTCTTTGGCCGTAGCCTTATTGGATCATCAGCCCTTTCCTTGACAAAGCCTTTTAGTGAAATTTCATTTTCAAGGTTACTTTTTGAGAAATTCTGGTCTAACTAGCTTGGGTCTTGGATCGGTAGCTTCGGTTAGTTTCACCAGTCTAAAGAGACCAAGTAGTGTATACTTGACCTTATTAGAAAAGACTTCCCTAACGTACTATCATCTCACCGCCACCCAATACTATGTTGTTCAAATTTCAGTTAATCGGTTTAGTCCTTAATCTAATCAGTCCTAGGTCTAAACATGGTAAATTACAGAAAATAAATAAACAAGCAATCATGCAATTTTATAATAAGAAAAGGAATTTATTTAACTATAAAAATAGTTTTTAAGTTGGCTACCCCTGGACTAAAGCCACGGTAGTGATTAGTGTTAGTGATATGAGAGAAGTATCCTAAGGCAATCGCCTTATGATGTAAACATTTATATTAATAAATGATAATTCACTATTTGAGTATACATGTTTTGTGTATTTGATGGGGATCTTAAACTCATCTACTGAATGTCCGCAATACAACTCACAGCATAAGAGAATTTGTGATGGGATCACAACTAGTGATTATCTCTAAATGTGCAAATGTGAAGTATTGAAAATATCCCTAGTCGATGAATTGATAAAAACGGACACTATCAATTCTGTTGAGACTAGCATGAGTTATTCTCTAATCAGCTGATTCTCACTGGCTGGTGACATTGGGATGTCCGGAGATAAACATGGATGCTAGTTAAGGGAACTAGTTCATTGGAGTGACTAGCTGTAAGACTTCATATGGGAATCTACATGTAGATATGTCAATGAAGTTCTTACTGCAGCTTAAGTGCGATGTTCCTTTGACTTGCGGTGTTCAAGTCATCTTGGTCATGGAGACTTATACTTTAACATCTTAAGCAAGCATCTCCAAGGAGGTGTGAACCCAGGATGATTGGGTATAAGCCGAAATGCCCGAAGATGTTTGAACAGCCTACAAAGGATTCACCACTCCGTGCGAGGAGATGTATACCCAGGCCTATCGTCGGATTGTTACTCAGAAATCTCTGGCCAGAGTATATCATGTTTAGAGTGCGAGTCTCTAAAATACATGAGAGTAATTAGAAATCCAATGGACGAGAAAGACACTACTTGGGCTAGGTGTGACGTAGTCAGCCTAGTGGGGACTGACACCATAGACCGTGTCCTGAACCAAGTGGGTATAAGGTGGTGAAGGGAATGGGGCACGATTCATTAGAGTTGCTGAAGGGTTTCAGAATAATTTCTTCTGACGTCAAACCGTTGATCTTTCGATTAATTGGGGATCATGATGTACTACTAGGTGCCACTCATGATCATTCTATAATTAGTTAATTATAGACGGCCAACATAAATCGAAAGCCTATTTAGTCACACGCACTACGAGTAATCCGAGGGATTTAAAACGAGTTGAAAATTAGATTTTCCGATCAAGAGAAATAAGTCGAATCTGAGTTAGTCAGAGGCGCAATGGAAGCTAAAAATGGCTAAGTCTTTTGAAGGCTTTTTGGGCGAATTAAATGAATTTAATTCGCGGCGGTTCGGGTTGGTTTGGCCGGCCAAAGAGGGTGCCAAAACCCCCTTTGGTGGCCGGCCACAATAAGAGGAGAAAACC
Organism: Boesenbergia rotunda; assembly: GCA_024364735.1. Lineage (NCBI taxonomy): Eukaryota > Viridiplantae > Streptophyta > Magnoliopsida > Zingiberales > Zingiberaceae > Boesenbergia > Boesenbergia rotunda. The sequence goes on from JAGFNQ010002872.1 coordinate 100,321, forward strand.
AATTAATTTTGGTTTAATTAATAAAATAAATCTAGTGCGATTTGTTTTATAAATTATGGATAAATAAATTTGTATAAAGAAATTTATATAAATAAAATTTATAGAAATTTATTCTTTTATGGAACATTAAAATAATCCATGAATTGGTTTATTTTAATTTTATAAAATCAATTATGAATTGATTTTTTCATAATAAGAAAGTTTATAAATTTCTTATAAAAATTTATTCCATAATTTAAAGAGAAGAAGAATTAGTTTTATTATAAATTAGTTTATAATAAAGACTCGGTTTAAACGGAATAATTAATAAGAAAATTTATAAGATAAATTTCTTATAACTAATTCCGTTAATTCCGTTAATTCGGTTTAGAGGGAGACTTAGCAAAGGAGTTACTACTATATAAAGGAACCAAAGGCTAGCCCTTAATTTCAATCAAGAGATTAATTATTCTCTCCCTCTCTCTCTTAATCTCTCTTCTCCTCTCCCTCTCCCTCTCTTGCCTAGGGCCGGCGCCCAACCTTGTGGTTTAGGGCCGGCGTACCCAACCTACATCCAAGGTGAAGTTGGCGTGAGCTATCAAGAAGAAGGAGAACCCGAGCACGAAGAAGAAGAAGCGGATAGCGACTCCTCTCTTCTCGGAATTCGATTCCGTTACTTCGTTGGTTAGTTTTCCATTATTTTCTCTTATTCTTCTAGTTGTGCCTTCCGAGAATCTAGTAGTTCTCGTCGGCACAAAACTCGTGACTTTGCGAAGTCATCCCGAAGAGAACTCGGCGTGGACGCGAATAGAGGCGGAGCTTCCAAGGGACGCTACGGTTGGATCTCGTCCCTTACTTCGAGTTACGAGAGGTATAATGTAAATTAGTTTACTTTTCCGCAAAGTTTTATTTTATGATTATGTCAACACACCATAAGGTTGCATGCTAGATACGAAGTTAAAATAATTTAGGAAATTATTTTATGCAAATTCTTCCGCTGCACGTAAAATTTAAAATTTTACGAACTCGTATCCTTGTCGACATGCATCCAGTCCCAACAATTAGGCAAGATATGGATCTTGTCCTTGGGGATCGAATATTGGTTTGGTCCAGCTTGGTTGCTCAGGCAAAGTTTGGGTACCCATGCCTGAACTTTGGGTCTAGACTGATTCAACATAGCATAATATGACCTTTGTCTAGCCTTGGTTCGATACCCTAATCCGGATCGATTTAAAACGGACTTTTGTTTTCCAAGGATCATGTCAAAACCCTTGGAACTCGAAGTGAATCGTTCCAAAGCTGCTCTAAGTTCCTTGACTTGAGTTTTCAAGGAGGGGTTCTCTTTCTCAAGTTTTTCAACTTGAGTAGAGATTCCTTCATGAACCTTCTCAGTTAAGGATCTAGAGTCAACGTCCTCTTTCAGGAGTTTTACTTCCTGTCGGAGTGACTCGACTCGAATTTTGGCTTTCGCCAAGTCGCGAGAAAGGTAAGCAATTAACTCTGATAATTGAACTTTAGAAAATCCACTTACAGTGATCTTGCCGTCCTCCGAAAATGTGAGCTTTCCGTCGTCCTACTCCGATTCTGATTCAGTGTTGATTTCTTCTGAAACAGTCAAAGCAAGCAGGTTCGATTGTGGGGCCTCTTCTTCTTCTTCGGATGAAGACTCATCCCACGTTGCTTGAAGCGCCTTCTTCCTTCTTGTCTTCTTGGCTTCTTTCAGATTAGGGCACTCCGATTTGAAGTGTCCCTTCTTGTTGCATTCGAAGCAGGTCACACTTGATTTGTTCTTGGATGGTTCAGTCGGATCCTCCTTCTTTCGTCTGGCTTTTCTTCTATTGGACTGATTCTTCAGTTCCTTGTAGTAGTTCCGTGCAAGCCGAACCAGCTTGGGTCGATCCCCTTCGTTGTCTTCTGAGTCTAAGTCTGAGTCAGACTCGGGTGCAGGTTGAGGCTTCTTCTTGAACATCTTTCCTGATTTACCTGCAATAAAAGCAATGCCTTTCTCGGCCAAGGTGTAGTTAGTCTGCTCATGTAATTCAAGTTCAAAAAACAACTCATCTAATTTGATTTTAGAGAGATCCCTTGAAACTTTGTACGCATCTACCATAGATGCCCACAAAGTATTTCTCGGGAAAGCGTTAAGGGTATACCTGATCAGGTCACGGTTCTCTACCTTGTGACCGATTGTGTGTAGACCGTTCATCAACTCCTAGATTCTGGCGTGGAGCTGAGCTGCTGACTCGTCGTCGTTCATTTTGATCGTGTATAGCTTGTTTAGCAGCAAGTCCCTCTTACTGATTCGGGTGTCGGAGGTTCCTTCGTGCAGTTCAATTAACTTACCCCAGAGTTCCTTTGCACTGTTGAATGGTCCCACCCGGTTCAGCTCTTCTTTGGTTAGACCACATTGGAGTGTCTGGGTAGCTTTAGCATCAGCCTCGATCTTCCTTTTCAGCGAGGCGTCCCATTCGGTGTAAGATTGTGGCACTCCTTCAGCATTTTTTGGGATTTCCAGTACAGATTGGATGATTATCCACATGTCCACCTGAATTTTCAGGTGGACTTCCATCCGACTCTTCCAGTAGGAGAAGTTCTCCCCACTAAAGAGTGGTGGTCTAGCTGTACTCAAACCCTCTTGCATGGCCATTTAGAAATTACTTAAATGAAACAAAAACAAAAAATTGTCCCAAGACTTGGTCTTGGATTAGCAGTGCGGGAATAAAATATTTAAAAGAAATTATCGAGTGGTGTTGCACCAACCTCGATTAACGATAAAAACTTCGAAAAAAACTTCGTAAAAATCCAAAAAATTCCCAAATTGGTGGTTGCACCAAATTAGAGCTACCCCGCTCTGATACCACTTGTTGGATCGAGAAACCACGATAGAGGGGGGGGTGAATATCGTGAAAACTTTTCGGATAAAACTTAAGAGAAGGTACGTAGCGGAATTAAAATCAAACACGAGGAACACAAGTATTTTTACTTGGTTTGGAGTCGCGGTTAGCTCCTACTCCAAGGCTCATGGTCCTTGACCGTTTACTGCGGGCAATTCTATAGTAGCGCAAGGATTTACAGAATTTTGGTACAATAGTAGTGCAGTAATTAAGCAAGTACACTTTTCATTACCGACGCCCGGTGTGGATCGTACTTCTGAGCAGAGGGTCATCGTCGGCGCTAGAATGTCGAGAACGGAGTTTGCCGGAGCAGAGCACTTGAACGAAAAGCTTAGAGGCGTTGGAAAATTCTTGTTTTGAAGCCTTGGGTCGAGCCCCTTTTATAGTACTCCTGGGGGTGCCTAGGACATCGGGGGCACCTGACACATGCCTTCAGATCCGAGAACCTCTATCCGAAGCTTGGTCAGCGCTTATCCCCTTCGAATCGGCTCCTGGAGCTGACTGGGGCGCCCGGGACCTCCCGGGCGCCCAAGTTGACTGGGTCCGCTGGCTTCGTGGCTGATTTTGCTTCGACTCATCTTTGGCTTTGACCTTGGGCGCCCGGGACTTCTTGGGCGCCTAGCCCAGTGTTGTTTCGAAGCGATTCTTGCTTAACTGCTTGTTTGTCTTTGACCTTGGGCGCCCAGGACCTCCCGGGCGCCTAGCCCAGCTATCTACCCCGCTCCTTTGGGGCGTTCTGAGCTGCAGAAACACACTCCTTCGGTCCCTGCATTCAAGGTTAGTACCAACACAAGCAAGGCAAGAATATTAGTTAGTTTTTACAGCCGTAGCTGTCTTGGTTCTGACTTTGGGTCTCTTAAATGGAACCCTAGGTCGAACCGATGCCTACTGTTCCCTCGACGGAGAACGAGTCCTCACCTACTCCTCTCAGGAGAGTTTATTTTTTGCCAACCGGCTCCTCCGGTTGGACTTTTGCCGGATGCACCTGACCAGGTCTTCGTGCCCAGTCCTCGACCAGGACTTCATGCCCACCTTCCGAGCAGGTCTTCGGTGCCCAACCCCTTGCCAGGACTTCGTGCCCAGTCCTCGACCAGGACTTCGTGCCTACCTTCCGAGTAGGTCTTCGGTGCCCAGCCCCTTGCCAGGACTTCGGGCCTAGTGTGCCTAGGACTTCTTTCCTGCACACTTAGTAAGCACATTAGATAACAATAACATCTTAACTCTTGAACCTTTTGCCATTATCAAAACCCAGATTTGACTTGGGTGCGACCTGCACCAACAGTTTTGAGCATGGACAATACTTGTGATTCATAAATACTTAATATATTTGAAGTGCAACCCTCACTTCACACATATAATTGATTTCTTATTATGAGTATCTTGCAATACTCTATTATATCTTCTGTAGTATAATATAGGAAAACATTAAGAGTTTTTCTCACCCTCTAGGTCGCACCATTTTGTCCTTAGAAATGAGTTTTAATAATTATTCCTCGGTGCCTTAAATTTGGTAGCTGAGTTATCTCTTTTGAATGATAATTTTAAGATCTCTAATCAGCATAGTTGAGTTACCACTACTCGATTTGCATGTTGTGTATTAGACTCATTCCCATAGACACGTAATATATTTGATCTCTCGGTAGACCTTTTTAACTAGCGAATACACATAATTCTTCATATTTAGTGAAAATTTTACCATTAGAGATATATTACTTTAATGGATTAAGTTTTTGACAATTGTTTTAAAACTTACCATTTTACACTAATATCTTTCTCCTAACTTCTTAGATATTATAATGTATCATATCTATTGGCATATATTGATGCATTTTATGTAATTAATTCTTTTGGTCCCAAATTATGTATTTGTATCTTAGCCAAATATCCTCACATTTATTAGTTCACCCACATATTTATTAGCTCCATTTGAAGATTTATCTCATTGGAGCTTGTGGTTTGCCGAGTGGAAAACTTCCTCCCATAATTTGGATAAACCCATAACTTTTCAACATAGTCAATATCATTTCCTTAATGTATAGTTTGTTGGTGCAATCAACATCTAGGGTTTCAATGTTTGACAATGTACCTAAGTCTGGTCAATTTTGACCAAAAAGTTAATCCAAACAGGACTTGATGTTTGAAGGTGATAAGTCTATCAAGTGACTAGTCCTAACTGGAAGTTAGGCAAAGGGGTGAGAAGTTTACCAAGTGACTAGTCCTAAGTGAAAGTTAGGCAAGGGGGTGAGAAATCTACCGAGTGACTAGTTCTAACTGGAGTTAGGCAAAGGGTGAGAAATCTTCCGAGTGACTAGTTCTAACTGGAGGTTAGGCATAGAAAGTCCTGATGAGTGAAACAGGGCCCTAGTGAGTGAAACTAGGTAGTGGAAGTCCTGGTGAGTGAAGCCAGACAATGAAAGTCCTAGTGAGTGAAGTTGGGCTCTAGTGAGTGAAGCTAAGTGGTGGAAGCCCTGCTAAGTAAAGTCAAGTAATGAAAGTCCTAGTGAGTAAAGCAAGGTCCTAGTGAGTGAAGCTAGGTGGTGGAAGTCCTAGTGAGTGAAGCTAGTCCCTAGTGAGTGAAACTAGGTGGTGAAGTTCTAGTAAGTGAAGCTAGACCCTAGTAAGTGAAGCCAGGTAGTGGAAGTCCTGTGAGTGAAGCTAGGTAGTGGAAGTCCTGTGAGTGAAGCCAGGTAATGGAAGTCTTAGTGAGTGAAGCTAGGTAGTGAAAAATCCTAGACTAAGCCTAGGTAATGTGTGACTGAGTGGTTTCCGATCGATCGTGTGTGGTTGACCAGACTGGCTAATCACACATATTGCTAACATTGTTTTATACTTAACTGTCTCTTACATATATATTGTGCTAACTCAATATTACAGGTAAGTCTTAGTGGATCAGGTTGATCAGATACTAAGAAAGACTAGAAAAAGTCCAAATGGGTTTGAAAGAGCAGATCATTGGCAGGTAAGGTAAGTTGTTGGAGGAGCGAAATCCGGTGAGGGCGAGTCCCCAGTGTAGAGGATCAATGGACCGACTAGAGGGGGGTGGTCCTCACCCAAATAGTGTGGGGATCGGTACCGGGTGAATATCGACTTGTAAAAAAAATTCTTGCGGAAAAGCGTCTTTCGTAAACTTTCGAGGTTCGTTCTAGATACAGAGTTAGTAGCAGTGGAAAACAGAAAGAATGAAAAAGTAAATGACAAAGTGCACATGGATTTTTACTTGGTTCCCAACCCCTCAGGGTCAGTACGTCCAAGGCCTAAGCACGGGAAACACCCGTCCACTAATGGTCTCCTTTCCAGACTTTTCAGAGGTAAAGAAACCTGTCTTACAGTGCACGATTTACAATCAAAAAGATTAACAAACGTAAATGCATAAAGTAAATCAAACCAAACAAGAGTCGGCGATCCCAGCCGATCTGGAACTCCGAAGTGCCGCGCACTTCCTCCTGGAGCCTCCTTGGTCGCAGGGCTTCGTCTCTAGCACTTTTCTTTCGCTCGAAATGCTTAGAATGCCATTGGAATTAGTGTTCTGAGTTGAGGGGTCGAAGCCCCTTTTATAGCTTTGTCTGGGGCGCCTGTGATGCTATGGGACGCCTCATAACCCTAGTCAAACCTCATCCTTCGCGCCGAACTCGCAGCAGTTGATAAGGCCCAGTCCAGGGCACCCTAGACCCTCCAGGGCGCCTGAATGACTCAAGCAGCCTGGCATCCAGGGCGCCTAGGTGCTCTTGGGCGCCTATGTTCATTCAGGTGCCCAGGAGCAGCCTTCCAGCTATTTCCTGTGAGTGGTTGCTTGTTTTGCCTCCAATTCTAGGTACCTGCAAGATACAAAAATACAAGACAATCACATGTATATCCTTAGCCTTAAAGAATTGGTTCTGACTTCGGATTTCTTGCGAAACCCTAGGTCGAACCGACACCGATGTGTTGGTGCAGGAAGCACCAGATCGAACCTTGTTTTGATATTGGCAAAGGATTCAAAGTTAAGGGTTAATTGTTGTCTAACAATGCTGCTTGAGAGTGCAGGAAACAAAGTCCTAGTGAAGGGCTACTAGGCATCTGACGATGGGCTGTCAGGAAACCAAGTCCTGGCGAAGGGTTGCTGGGCGAAAACCAAGTCCTGGCGAAGGGCTGCTAGGCGAAAAACAAGTCCTGGCGAAGGGCTGCTAGGCGAAAACCAAGTCCTGGCGAAGGGCTGCCGGGCAAAAGTCCAACTGGAGTATCCGGTTGGCACCAGGTAAATTCTCCCGAGAGGAGTAGGTGAGGACGCGTTCCCCTTGAGGGAACATTAGGCGTCGGTTCGACCTAGGGCTCCATTTTGGAGATCCAAAGTCAGAACCAAGACAGCTAAGGCTGTTTTAACTAACTTATTATTTGCTGTTTTGGACTAACCCTGGATGCAGGACCGAAGGACTGTGTTTCTGCAGCTCAGAGAGCCTCAAAGGGAGTGAGGCCGTAGCTGAGCAGGGCGCCCCGGATGTGTCGGGCGCCCCAGAGTCAACCCAAAGTCAGCAGAGAGGTAAACGCCCCGACAGCAGCCGCATGTCGGGCGCCCCGCATGTCTCGGGCGCCCACTGTGCCACGCACTGAAGGCTGCTGCAGCTCACTCTCGCGAAGCCCTGAAGATGACGCTTTGACCGGTCAAACCGGGCGCCCCGCGCGCGTCGAGCGCCCCGGTCAAAGCTGATCCCGAAGATGAAGAGATCAGCCTTGACCAGAGGGCTCGCCGGATCAAGAGCCACGTGGGGGGCGCCTCGAGCATGTCGGGCGCCCCCTGCCCTATATAAAGAGGGCCTCGACCCTATTCTTAAACAACCAATTCCTTCGACAATTCTACGCTCTTCTGCTTCCACGACACGCTCCAGAAAGCTGCCAACTCAAGCCAACGACGTCCCGTTGCTCCAGAACTTCAATCTTCACCGGACGTCGGTAACAAGAGTTGTATTTAAGTTCACGAGAATATTTTTATTATTTGTGTGTAAACTTTTGCGAACTTATAGAATTGCCCGCAGAAAACGGTCAACGACCGTGGCCTTGGAGTAGGAGTCGACCCAGGCTCCGAACCAAGTAAACCGGCTTGTTTGCGTTGTTGTGTTTCTTT